>OZ026613.1:113469171-113639171 GCA_964020975.1 Hermodice carunculata
ATGTTTTCTTAAATATTCAAACTTATTTCTCGATTACTTTATGCTTGCTAATGGAGTATGATATTGATTTTAAAACATCTTGCCTTTGGGACCATGTTTTGTCACCTAACTGAATGGTTTAGGCTTTTTTTAATTTCCTACAACGACTATGCTCACAGAGATAACTCATTTTTCTTACAGAGGTCGCAGTTTGTAACATATTTAATATCTGAAAATGTATAGTATCCACTTTTGTAAAGATACCACCATTTAATGATCATAAGAACTGGAAATGGTATCGTGGGTTTTGACATTTACTATGTCGAATTTTATATTGATTCTACACCTCAGCTTATATCCTTAATTAAATGATAATTTTAAAAAGATTGTCTCTTTACCATACAATTGTCTCTCCAGTCTAAGCCCTTTATTGCATGTGATGGCACAAAAAAGGGTCAGTGGGTCTGGGTTGTTTTCAAATATATGTGATTATAATATGCTGGTATGTTTGGCGTGGTTCCTAATAATAATATAGTTGTCTTTCTATCATGAGATACTTGGAGCTGCAAACTCTTGACATATAGTTCATGTGTATATGTTAAACATATGGATAAGGCTCTGGTTTATTTGGCATGACCAGTCCTGTAGGATACTGACAGATTGGTGGTTGGCACGCTGGTAAGAATATCAGACCTTTCGAAATTTTCGTGTTAGCTGTTGTAGACTTTAGCCTTGAACTTGATACCAAATGTGTTTGATAACATAGAACGCCGTGGACTTTTCACTCGGCATCTTGGGTGGCAGCAAAAAACATTGGATGAGGGCGTTGCTTTCTTTCTCATTAAATGTATCCATGATTAGGTAAGATAACAGGCCATTGTTTCTCATTTTTAGCACAGCTGACTTGTCAGTCAGTTGAGCTTTTGTGAGGGTCTCTCTTCCGCCGTCCGTCTGTCCGTCATCGTCTGCCCACAATTCACATTTTTGTCTTCTTCTCAAAAACCGTCTGCCAGAGTTACCTCAAGCTTGGTGGGGATGTGCTGTCGGTGGGTGTCTACCAAACTTGTTTAAGGATAGCAGTCCAGTAATTTTTTTACTTTTTTTTGGTTCATTCTTGGGGGAAACCTTAGAAAGTCGTCTTCTCCGAACCCGATTACCCAACTAATTTGATATCACACGAGAACACTCTTAGTAACTCCTATTTCTCAATTTTTTCACCAGGTGGCCCTTTAAGTTTTCTTCTTTTTTTTTTTTTATATTATTATTATTTTTTTTTTTTGATATTTTTGTATTTGGTGTACTTTTGTCTACTTCTCCAGAACTATCACTCCGATTAAGCGGACACGTGGTGGATATGTTCCTTGTGCAAGGGTAAAACAAAGTTGTTCACCAGGTAGCACTGCTGCCGAGTCCTGATTTTTAACGATTTCTTGAATTCGAATACTTTTCGCTAAATGCACCTTTTCTGTTTATTACTATGTACGTCAATGGGCATTCTAATGCTAATTCACATTTTGGACTTCTCCGAACAAACTGTTGGTAAGATTGACTTGTAAAAGTAGTAGCAATGTACCTTTGGTAGGTGTGTATCAATATTGTTCAAATGGTCATAAGTCTGTATGTCATGGGTCGGATTTCACATCTGTGTTACCCCAGGTCCAAACGGATTCTGTTAATATGAGGGGTCAATGCCGTGTGGTTAGTGACAAATCTGGAATTTTCTAAGGCCATGAGAATGAAGAAAATGTGGAGGGTTTTAGAGGAGTTTGATTGCTTGTCCGTATTTAACTTGAAGGGCTTTCAGTATAAATGCTACAAGAGGCTTCACCTATATGGGTTGGTCATGACCAAATTTGGTACCTTAGGTTTTTAATATTCAGTATATTTGTGAATGTAATTTTCTGTCATGGACTCTATATCTCATTGATAACTACCTCGAGTACGTCTGTTATTGGCTTCTTGATGGTTGAAAGTTTTGGTGTATTGGTCCTATCAATGCTGCATCATAATTTTGTGAAGGCTTTGGGAGATTCCATACTTCTCATTGATTTGCCTTTTTGTGGGTCCGTGCTTGTGTTGTCTTCATCTAATCTGTGTCCACGAAAGTACATGTACTATTGTTATACCTTTATGTCACATTCATGTACTTACAGTTTTCAGCAGCACATTAGTAATGCTTGCAATGGTCCCCATTCCAATGTGTATATCATTAGGATATTGGGTTTTTAATGCGCCATGCTAAAATGTTGTTTCTATAGCCTGGTCCATGCTAGTCTCACCTCTGACTTGTGACTTTAGAAGCCCCACTTGTCAAGTCTTCTGTAAAGTAAGTTCTATCATTAGAACGGTTGTTAACTAAAGTTGGGTTGATATGTCTTGGTCCAATGTACCAATGAGGACCATCTCCCATGTGCTTTTACCCCTATGGACCCGCGTGGAAGTCAAAGTTTTCTGACAGTTTGTTTGGGCCATGTATGAACGACTGCTTACTCTCCCCTCGTTGGTAATATCTCTTAAAGGATGCAGCATTTTTACTGAATGCTTGGGCAGGAAATATGTATCAAGCGCCTTCTAAAACTAAATCAAAATTATTTGTCTTTGAGATTTTGCCAGTGTCAGCAAAATGGAAGAAGCTGACTTGGCTTGTTTGCAAAGAGTATACTCCAGGGAACTTACCAAGACTTTGTTGATCTCTCCTGAGAGTTTTTCCGCTGCCCGATATCTGCCAAAACTTGGCACTCTCGTGGCCTGTGAACGTCCAGTGCTTCACTAGCTTATATTTTGAAGCCTCCTATGACCAATTTGTGGTCTTTCTTTTGTTTTAGTTGTCTATCTGCTAATACTATACTGAAGCAAACAAATAACGCAACCCTTAAACTTTTTAACTTTAATATTTATTGTTACTTTCATATCACAGAAAACAAATTAGATCCATATTCTGCAGTCTTTTTGGCATAACATGTGAAAAACAAAAACTTGAAACTGTCAACGAGGGCGCGACCAGCTGGTAATAAACAGGGCAACATTGATTTGTAAAGTTCAGAAATTGGCATGTCCACTAATACTGTGTGTGACCACCATCAGCATCTGTAACTGCTATGCAACGTCGGCGCATGGATGACACTAGCTGCTACACCATCTGCCGGGGCACACGATCCCACTCTTCTTGAAAGAGCCTGGCGAAGCTGCTGGCAGTTGGCGGGTGCTGGATCCCGTCTCCGAACACACTGGTCAAGGTAGTCCCAAAGATGCTCAATGGGATTGATATCAGGTGAGAAGGCTGGCCATGGCAGAACGTTAATTCCTTCTTTCAGAAAATCCATCGTCAGTCTAGCGGCATGGGGCCGAGCATTGTCCTGTTGAAGCAAGTGGAGTTGGTGGTGTCTAATGAAAGGGACAGCAACAGGCTGAAGGATTTCATCCCTGTAACGGGCAGCGTTAAGATTGCCTTCAATGAAGATTAGCTGGGTTTTGGCTGTGAATGAAATTCCACCCCAGACCATCACTGATGCACCTCCAAATCGATCTGTTTCCAGCACACAGGCATCTGAGTAGCGTTCTCCCCTTCGTCGCCAAACACATGTCCTACCATCTGCATGATACCGGGTGAAGCGGGATTCATTGGTGAATAGCACATCCCTCCACTGTTGATGGGTCCAGCGAGTATGGGCAGTAGCCCATTGTCGTCGGGCTTGCCTTCTTGCCTGTGTCAAAATTTGACCCCTGTAAGGACGCCTGGAGTGTAGATGGTGTTCTCGTAGTCTATTATGGACTGTCTGGGCAGATATTCTGTTATTGGTTCTGCCAGGTGTCTGTTGTGCAGTTCTAGTGGCTGGTCGAGTTCTGTTCCGCAGATCTGACACCCTGATGTGTCTGTCTTGTGCAGGTGTGGTTTCTCTTGGTCTCCCAGGATGCTGTCTATCAGCTGTGGCCCCAGTCTCCTGGAATCTTGTAGCAAGTCTGGATGTAGTGGATTTGTGGACTTGCAGTCTTCTTGCCACTTCTGCTGCAGATAAACCAGCCTGTAGCATGCCAATTCCTCTCTCCCGATCTACTGTTGATAATCGACCCATAGTTCTTGGAATACTGTGCCAAATGAATCCCATGCTGCCCTTTTATTGCCCGTGAGGGGCTACACCCAACCAGTAAAGGTGCGAATGTTTTAGTCATGTGGGTAACACTGAATCCTGCAGTTGTCCTTGATTCAGCACAACCACCAAACTTTGAAAGCCTCATATCCTCGCACACAGTTACGCTTGGGCTGATTTCAATGTGGCCTTTTCCTGTCGCAGAATCAAAGACTTGGCAACCTTAATTTCAGGTGTCAGAGACTTGCGTAAAATAGCCTGCTGTAGTCACTCTTGATTCATGACAATGACCCCATGGCAAGGTCAGAGTACTCGACCTTGAGGTCACACTACTTGGTGCATTATTTTAGACTGATTTAACAACGGTTCGTATATTTCTGAACTTTAAATACAGTTCCAATGTGAAAATAAACCCAAATGAAAAAGTTGCGTTATTTGTTTGGTTCAGTATACGTTGCAGAAACACATATTGCAAGCCATACATGCTTAGTTGTTCTGATGATATATGTTTACATACCAGGGCACAGGTTGAATTGGAGTTGTTCAGTGGTAATGTAAATATAAACTGACAGGTCCAGGCACTCTGCGGTCCTGGTATCAATAACCTGGTGGAGGTGCTTTTGGCAATGGCTAGGGCTGACTGTCTCCATTTACCATGGTGCAGCACACACATGCGCCACGTAATGCTAAATTGTTTGGTACTCTCTTGTGTTGGAGGTGCATGTTGGTATTTTCCTTAAACTTGTTTCTAACCTTGATATCCATTAATGTATGAATTATCAGTCATTTATCACATATTTTGGGACAATACACGTTAATTTTAATATACATTTAGGCAAGTTTACATGCCCAAAGTTATCATTCTTTGTTGCCGGAAGTGATAATTTTTGTGGTTTTCCTACCTCTTACACCGGAGAGTTACCGGACAGTTTGGCACTAGGAGGCCCATGTGTGGCAACCTCATTATCGTGTGCCCAATTCGCATTCATGCACTAGACTAACTAGCACCGTCAGCAGCCAGATGCAAATCTTTTTTTTTATTATTATACTGAGGAGAAGAGTATGACCATATTGGCCATCACTCGGGAATCAATAGGAGGATGCTTGTTCTGTTGCACTTTAGACAGAAATTCTCATGTAATCACTGGAACAGTATACTTTGGCTGGCGTATTATGTTGTTACTCCTCCAAAAGTCTGTAAGTTCAAATGGTGACAGACATTTGTTTTCGGGTACATGATGATGAATTGTATGTAGCAAAACACAATTTCACTTCATTGTGCATACAGCTTTTTTTTGCCTTACCTCCACAACAAAAATGCCAATGTGTTGAAGTAAAAGTATGTATATCTGAGACATACATGAAACGGAGGTAGAATATATTGTTAAACAGCTCTGCTGTGATTTTGTAAGTTCACGTTGGAACAATGGACCCAAAAGATCCAGAATCCAGATACAGCGAAATAGAGCATATAATAAGGAAGAAGCTATATACATGCAGCACTCATCGGGGGGGGGGGGGTATTCAGACGTTTTACAAGAAGGAAATCTGTGTTCATCCTAGTCAACCCCATTGTTGCTGAACAGCACTAAATTGTTATCCACAGTAGGTTATAACATACATTGTAAATATAAAGAGTTCTACATCTGCAAGTGCAGCTTTGATGATGATGTAGTAAGTTCATTGGTTTTGTGATTCACCAAACTAACCTGACAGTCTCTTTATGTCTATATCGTTTCAGGTACATGTATAATCCTTATAGATTTTTTGAAATGAGAATGGTTCAGAACTGATTTACTAACGTTATCATTTCTATCATCCTATATACGTTAGGTCATCCGACTCAAAACAAACAATACACCACAATGTAACGGAATACACAACTCACGACACACAGACGGTGTTTATAGCTTGGTACTCTGCGTTTGCTCTTGGTTTTGTATTATTTCTTTTCGGGGCAAATATAATGATCTTCACAATGACTTCGAACGCTGGGATAAAACTACACGACAGTATGTTCAAACGAGTGGTTCACGCCCGCACACAATTCTTTGATGCAAACCCAGTAGGTCAGTAAATCATTATTATTTTATTTATACTTACCGTTATATTTTAATTTGGATTGTTTGAAATCAACAATGTAATATGAGCCAAACTGTGCTGAAGGATCATCAAATGTATAAACGGACAATCTTGCAATTCGGAGCATAATTATACCATTGGATTATTCATTTTGAGCAACCTGACTATTTAGCCAGTCAATAGCAGCGGTATTCTGTAAGGAATCCATAAGCACTGGCAAATAACACTCTAGGACTTGCTATATTTTGTTCTGCGTATATATCAATAGTTTTATGATGGGTCAAAAAGCCTTGCTAATGCATTTCTTTGCAAGTGTCATGTTTAGCTTTATTTCTCATTCTACATGATTGCAGGTCGCATTCTTAACAGGTTTTCACGGGACATGGGATTTGTAGATGCCGATATTCCTGATCGACTTTATATTGTTGTTCTGGTAATGTGGCTTTATTGCTTGATATTGAGTTTTTCCTTATTACTTGGTTTATTTTTTTTCTTCCAAATCAATAGAGCATAAAGAGTTTTATCATGATACTTATCACAGTTCTTAAAACTTGTGAACTAATAACGAAGAAAAAAGATGAAAATGAGTAGGGTCATATCAATGATTAATACTTAATACACGACAGATCCTGAATGTTCTACTAAAACACCACCATACTATATAATAACTGCAGACACTGATACCATTGCCTTTTTAATACATAGGTAGGCTTCAAAATAGCAGGGGTTGTTATAATTACATGTGTCATCAACCCTTGGGTGTTGGCTGCCACAATACCGTTGGGAATCTGCCTGTTTTTGTTTCGACAATTTGCCATCCCAACCACTCGACACATCAAGCGTTTAGAGGCGAAAGGTAAATGTTCTAGTTGTAAAGAATTGGTTCAACACAAACTTACTAGTGTGTTTAGTAAACAGTGTAGTTTGCTTGGTCTACTCCCCGGAAAACATAACATGGTGTAGAACTATGTCTGGTGTAAACATCGGTGTTTCTTTTGACAAGGATCCAACTGTAAATGCATGGTTAATGATAAAGGCCTGGTTTATATCTCGTATATTGAATATTATGAACAATATACCACACCAAAGCCATCATTCATTTTTCAGTGCTTTATATCAAATTGGACCAATAGCAAAGCACGTTTTATTTGAATACTCCATATTATGAAGGTCACGAATCCAAAGTAGTATATTGTATAATGATGTTCGTGTTTATTGATACAGGATGAGGACATTAACTTGATCTTTGGTTGTCCCTTTGAGCAATATTATAATATATTTAAATGATGGTATATTTTATAACGTTTTCATGAAACAGCGATGTGTGATGTTATGTAATTGCGCATCCTTCCAGTCAACCATAAGCCTAGGTTAATCAATGGAAGCTTGATAACATCTCTGAAGATCACGTTCATCATTTTCAGTTTGCCATGGTATCATATAGATTCCTTTTTCATTTAAAGCAAGAAGTCCAGTATACTCCCATTTGTCTGAGACCTTTCAGGGTTTGACAACTATCAGAGCTTTTGGGATGCAGAAGCAGTTTATGTCCAAGTTGTACGAGTTGCAAGATGATCATACCGTAGGATGGTACCTGTTCTTGGTGGCCTCTCGATGGCTGGCCATCCACTTCTCTGTGATCATTGTGGCCTTCATTGCCACCATAGCCTTCTGTGCTGTTCCCGTGAAAAATTGTGAGTTACTTAATGCACTCATTTCTATTACTTGTTCTGATGATCACAACGACGATGATGACGATAACGACAGCGATGACGTCGACGACCCTTCACAATGGGGGCAATAATGCGAGGGAATTAACTCCATGATGGGTCCAAGAAATGTGCAATGATAGCAACTTACATAGTATTAAAAGATAGCAAATTGACCATGCTAATTACCGCCTGCTTCTTATGGTTGAAAAATAGCAATGTATGAGCTCTGCGTGGAAACTAAAAAGCATTGGAAGTGACAAAATGCAACAAAGCATTAGGATTTGTACATTAAATGTGTTTCATTTAACCAAGCAAAATCCTGTTGACTTTAAAACCATGGTTCATGTCTAAGCAGAAATTTAGTCTACAAATTAACTAATTAGTAAAAGAAAAAATACAAGAATGAAATTGTACTTTTGGTTAAATAATTAAGAGTGTTGGAAAGCAGGAACAGTCCTTAGTATCATAAGAAAGCCATTTGAGCGACTGTGTGACCCATGTTTATGGATTACAAAAAGTGAAGAGAGGCCACAAACCGCAGAGAGTAATAAACTTTACAAGTACACACTGGAACCATACCTGCAAAACATAACAAGTCCCAACTTCGTAAGGACACAACACGTCAAAGTTGATCCATTATTTCCTGGCATACACAAAACGAAACAAAACAACTTGCATTCGATATTTCACACTCAATCTGGTTTCTCCATCATGATTTCAGCTTTATCGGGTGGTCTAGTTGGGCTTTCATTATCGTATAGCCTTCTGATATTGGAAGCATTTGAACATTTCATTCGAATGACAGCAGAATTGGAAAATATGGTTTGTATATAGTTTAACTAGTATATTATATGCCAATGCTCTTACCAGTTATTTTTTCACTATCTTATTTCGAAGCACAAAGTTGTTTGTTATTTTTTATAAGTGCCAATGTCCTTACATTTTTCAGCTTGGTTTGAAGGTTTATTTGCGGGATTCGTGCCGAAAGTACATTAATAACTTGTCCATTTAATGCAGTCATACTTGTACATGCACAGGTACACAACACCGATTTGAAAACAAAAACATGACTTCATCAGAATAAAAAATGGTATGGCTGATCATTTGATCCTCTTTTTTACCCAAAGTTCCACAAAAGGTTACGCACCAGTTCAGTTTTTGGTTCCCATTTTTGCCGAATTATTTTTTATATTTGTATTTGTGTCTTTGTGCCCCGAACCTCTTCCCAGTAGTCATTACCCTGATCCGCAGTCCGAACTCATTGCCCTCCATAAGCTAACCTGTCACTGTCCAGCCTATATATATATATATATATATATATATATATATATATATATATATATATATATAAGTACTATTGACCATATTGCAGACGTTCCTCTGTAGAATTTTGACATAGGCTGTATTAGCCCAAATTTATGAATAGGGGCCTTCAGCGGGTAACTACTCCGAACATGTTTTGGAGCCTTTACCTGTACAAGCCTCTCTGAACAGCAAGTCCTTTTCTAAGCTAAATATTCAGCAAAGCAGCCCACATAATAATAAATATGAACGTGGGAAATAATGAATTGGCAAACTACATGGTTTTTGCTTATAAATGCAGAGCTTTATTATGAATGAAGAATAGCTGTCAAACCATGCATAATTACTAAATTTGTGTAGTACAAGATTACATACGAATAATTTGACTTACCCTTGGACCAGTATCCACCCCAGCTGGATAGCTTATCTTGGTTAAACCATCTGTCAATGTATAATTGAAGTCGAAACAAACTGGGGCATTATGTTCAATCCCAGTGATTGTCAAGACCATCTGCGCAAACTGAGGGAAATCCTAACAAGAAGTACTGTAAGAATGAACATCCTGCACCAAAAATGTAAAACAACCCACATGATGACACTTATCTATATGTTTCCGAGGTCAAGAGAACTTGCCTCATAGCTCAGATTTCACAGATTCTGCAACTCAATATCTGCTAATGTGCACAAGTATTAATTGATGTAGTACATTATTAACAACATAACTATTACCACACAGAGCGTATCAGCCTTACACTCCTAGAGACAGACAGAGGGAAAAACGTAAAAGCCATTTACTTTTTATTCAAAAAGTTTGAAACGTTGATTTTGAAACAGATGACGTCAACAGAGAGAATCCTTGAATATCATAATCTCGCTCAAGAGGCAGCCCTTACATCACAAAATCCACCTGCTAGCAACTGGCCTAGACGGGGAAGTGTGACGTTTCAAAATGTCTCTTTGTCATATGATAATTACACGCAAAGGCTGAAAAATATCAGCTTCCATATCAATGGTTCTGAGAGGGTGAGTTATCATAATACTGGGAAATGTGTTTCTATTCTGCATACCTATATATATACGCGTAACCACTGATTCCATCGATATCAACGTAGATTGGTTTGGATGCTTATTCAGACAAAGTCCCCCGAATCTCTAACTTGACGATACATGTCCAAACAGTATATTTACAGTTGCATTTAATATGTGGGTGTCAACTACTGCCATATATCTTCAGCATCTGCATGACGTGTACTGCGCTGAATTCCATCAGTAAGCGACAGCTGTAGAATACCATCACGAGCATATTGTTCACATAACCAAGTCTAGGTCTACCAAAGGCATGTATACCATCTTGAATTAATATACCACTAAAGAAACGCTATAGTGAGGGAAGAAACGTTATAGTGAGGGAGGGTACCTAACAACTATAAACACAAAGGTTGACAGAATTGATTTTTCCAGCTAATGTTGAATTGGTGGAGTAAAACACATACTTATACGACTAAATTTTCACTCGCATCTGATGGTACTAATCTCTTCATTAATGGTTAGTATAATATTTGACAGATTGGCATTATTGGGAGGACCGGTGCGGGAAAGACTTCGCTGCTCACTGCTCTGTTTAGACTGGTAGAGCCATCCGGCACTATTATCATTGATGGCCGCGAAATCTCCCAGTTGGGACTTCATGAGTTTAGGAGTAAGATCTCTGTTATACCACAGGTAAGGAAGTGGGTTCCCCTATTTCTCATGCATGTCTTTTGGTCGCTACTGGTGTAGATAGTATTTCGCCTGTGCGTATGGCATCTACCAGTTCGAATTAACCGTTTGTTGTGTGCTATTTGTCACTTTATGCAAACTTGATTTAACATGTTTGACGAGCAGCCCCGTTATTAATTCTGATATCAGAAATAATAAAGTAACTGTAACAGAGAACTATATATATATATATATATATATATATATATATATATATATATATATATATATATAATTTAAGGGATGAAATTGTTTACCTTCGGCGATCTGACAATACTGGGTAATCAAGCATCAAATCATAAATGTAGAACGTCAATGGCTACTTGTGTTACACATCTCTGGACTCGAGAAAGAACTTTATGTCTAGAAATGATGACTCTGACAAAGATCTTAATCGGGCCTGTAAACCATGAAAATGATAACAGATGATTGATGCTTGCAAATTGTATTGAAGGTACTTTTCAATTCATGATTAGGATCCACACTTGTTCAGTGGGTTACTACGCAAGAATCTGGACCCATTCAATGTGTACACAGACAAGGAATTGTGGAATGCTATTGGCCAGGTACTCTTAACTCACTGTGACTTATTTATGGAATAGATTGAGTCACTACCTCAACTCACTTGTCAGACCTCTCAGGTTGTAGGATGCGTATTTCCCTGTCTTCCGTTCGTTGATCCATTTGTCTGCCCACGTATACATTTTGGACTTTTTCCCCAAATGACTGGCCACCGTCCATTTCAAACTTGGTGCGGGTGCAGCGGGTAGATCTCTGCCGAGTTTGTTTTAATGATCATACTTCATTGGCTTTTCTTGGCAATATTTTGGCAAAATCCAAAAATGCCGTCTTCTCCAACAAATAGTGGGCCAGTTGTTTTCAAATTACATAGGACACTTCAGGGAACCCCTAGTTGCCTGGAATTACATGACCAAATCTTGGTGTTTTGCCGACCCTTGACATTCTCTTGTATCAATAATTCTTTCTCTCTGTCTGGCTTTTCATTTTTATCAGCTCATTTTTTCAAGCCAAAGGTCTACTTTTAGTACAGTTTTTGTCTGCAACTTCATGCTTCCTGTAATGTACTTTTTCAATTTCATTTTGAATATACAAGGCAACAACTTTCGTTTGTACTTTTTCTCAGACACTCTAATTTCCAAAACCATTAAACTTGCCATGGTGACAGACCTACCATTGACATTTTGCACCTCGTTTGGAATAGTCATGATATTCAAAATTGTGCAAATAAAGGGCAAATAAAAAATAATAGCTCCATATCGTCCAAACTATTGCAGATGAACATAAACTTTCCACATGCATGTCAAGGTTTATGACAGCTGCCAATAAAATGGATTTTCAAATTATGCTATTTAGGTGCATTGAAAAATTTAAAAGCCGAATATCTCCAAAACTATCATAGAGATGCTGTTCCAACTTCCCCTTATGGCTTTATGGCAAATCCATATCCACTGAACCATGAACCAAAGTTGTAGGATTTTATTTTATGCAAATTATATTATGTGAATATACAGAATTTAAATCTGGAATACTTAAAAACTATCATAGATAGAGGTATCATTCCAGCTTCAATTTAAAGGTTTTTAACATAGCCGCATGTAATGAGCCATCCACAAAAGTTGTAGAATTTTAATTTATGCAAATTAAGTGAAAACGCAAAAATAAAACCTTGAATAACTCATAAACTATCACAAATAGAGGTGCCATTTCAACTTCACTCTATAAATTTGTGACAAAGGTGCATCCAGTGAACCATGAACCAAAATTGTTGGAATTTAATTTATGCCTATAAGGCGAATACACAAAATCTAAATCTTGGAAAAACTTCAAAACCGTTATACATGCAGGTACCATAACAACTTAAATTTGTAGGATTGTGACATAACTACATCCAAAGAGCCAAGGACCAAAGTTGTAGCTTGTTAATTAATGCAAATTAGGCTAATAAACAAAATTTAGTTTGTGTTGAACAATGGCAAAGTGTATCATTTCAAACTGTTGACATTTTGAAAGCACCCTGACAGATTTGCTGTTAAGCAAATCTTTCTTCTTCCTCCTCCTCCTCCTCCTCCTCCTCCTCCTCCTCCTCCTCCTCCTCCTCCTCCTCCTCCTTATCAACAATTTTGTCCAATAACAGACATATTTTCTAATAACGCCAACTACCACAATCAATCGAACCCAATCCAATGTATTATTTGCTTTTCTCCGCGGTATATTGAAAGAAATCGTGTCTTGAATAACAGAGTCGAACGGTGAAGCATTCTATTGTGTAAATGGCAAATATTAGCTCAACTTAGTGCATTCCTCACAAGGCTGGTTTAAGAACAGGCAAACACGATGGCAAATTTTAGAAAAAACTTATTTCATTACAAGCTTGATTTCAAGAAAAGTGTCAAAAAGTGGAAGAATATAATTTTCAGTGTTTTTCAAGATCTGCTCCATAACGTTTTCTGTCGAAGATCGATAAAGCTCTTTGAAATAGTGATACGAAGATGTGCCAAGTATGATACACAAATTACCACTCAATCCTCACTTGATCAATTCCAAGTACGAAACAATGCATCAATGCAGATACCTTCCTTTGCTTCCACTGTTGACAAGACTGTATGGTCCGTAGGTTCAACTGTCTCGTAAGGTAGAGAGCATGGATGGGGGTCTTTATGCAGAGGTCAAGGAACAAGGTCAAAATTTCAGCGTCGGTGAGCGCCAACTGCTCTGTCTGGCCAGGGCCATGCTGAGGCAAAACAAGATACTGATGATAGATGAAGCCACTGCTAATGTGGACCACAGGTATGTCTGCCTACCGCCTCTTGCAGCACCAGTAATACAAGTGTGAATTAGAATGAAAAGAAAAGAAAACAGCAACTGAAAAGAGAATAGAGGAAAAGAAAAAAAGATCGGGCTTATATGAGTGCAGCTAACGTTTTCTCCGTCTTCGTATACTTTTGTAATTACCATCATACTGATAGCTAAGGATTTCCTTATTGTTTCAGGACCGATGAACTAATCCAAAAAGCTATACGAAGCCAGTTCACCAATTGCACAGTTCTGACCATAGCTCACCGTTTACACACAGTCATGGACTCGGACAGAATTCTGGTTAGTAGTATTCTATAAGCCTGCGAACTCACGTGGCTGAATAATTTATGTTGTACGTAGACATTGTATTAATGCAAGGTATGAATGTTGCACGGACCGTTTCTGTTATTCATCAATTCATTACTAGATATTAGAATTTATTCAATCCAATACGCAGTATGGCTTTGTAAAGATATCAATTTTGAATTTTATGTCGAGAGATACACACTTTTTGTAGATCGGTTTGCGTCGGTCTTCCACCAATATTTTGTCTTGAATGGACCAATGTACCCCTCTAGCGAACAAACATCATCCCCAGGAAAATGTTTTTATTTCACATGTAAGTGAACAAAAAATGAAACTAAATCTTATTGTATATATATATATATATATATATATATATATATATATATATATATATATATATATATATATATATATATATATATATATAAATGTTGTTGAAATTAATTTGTTATGTACATTCTCATAATTTTAGTTCATGAGTGTATCTGATAAAGTGTGAAAAGGTTTTCTAATTTCATGTTTCAGGTGCTAGACCTAGGACAGATAAAGGAATATGACAGGCCCTGGACATTGCTGCAAAGGGAAGACAGCCACTTATCTGCGTTTGTACGTTGGACTGGCTCTGCACATGCCACAAGTCTTAAAGAAATTGCTTCAAAGGCATGCACTGAAAATATTAAAACAAGTGCCAAGTATGCATTGGACATGCAGGCAAGCACTCCTGTAAGATCAAATGACACCACAAGACATGACCATGATAAGCATTCAGCGTTTTCACAAACGACACCCAAGCAGAAAGACATGGATATGAAGTTTTCTTATTTTGTTCCTGTGGAAATCCCTGAAGAGGGCAGCAAGGCATGTTTTGGGATAGACAATCTAGATTTTACGCTACTTTGATTCAAATGTGAATGAATGACCTGGCTTGCAATTGCACCATTTTATACATATCCATGGAATTTTGTTGATGGGTCTTTAAAAAAAATATGCAGGTACAAAACAATTTTAAAAATATAATACTTCAGGCTTTGTCTAAGACTACAATTATTGTCCCATCATGCAAAATCGTTGTTAAAAGTTAGGAATCATTTAATTGTTACACCTACAGATCATCCGATACTCCCAGTCAGTAAAATATTAACCAATTATAAAAAACATCGGATACGTCTACCAAAAAAGAAAATTCCCCACGAGTCTGTAAATAGCAATATACTGAATGTAAAGCTATAAAACACTTCTCGCAGCAATTCACATGATTACACACAAGTTAAAGAAGACTATATTAAATAACCTTTATTCAGTGGTAGCGCTACACAGTTAATCATTACATAAGATATTTCAATCCACACAAACACTCCATGTGTGTGTGTGTGTGTGTGTGTGTGTTCATAAGTTCATATAGTCTGTATATACATACGTAAACATGTATGGATGAAAATCCAACAATTCATTGAGTTTTGAGGGGGGGGTGTATTGTTATTTTTTGTATGTGTGTGGGTTGTTGTTTTTGTTTTGTTTTTTTTTTTACTTGTTTTTTGTTTTTTCTGGTTTTTTGTGTCGTTTTTTTGGCACTCACAAAAGTGATTCACGAAAAATGTTCAGTTACCACAGGTAGTTATTATTTTTCTTTCTTAGTCACTTAATTATTTTATCTTTGCATTTTCCTGCGTACCTTGCATAACCAATGTCCTTTGGGTGCCCTGTTCAGTTTAACACGTCAAAAGATATCACTCATACTTGCATGTGGGGTCATCGCAACCAATCAAATCCTCCTTCAAAGACTGTGGATGCAGAAAGTGAGCTTCTTCCTTCACTACACATTTTCTCTTTCTGCCAACACGGTCCATCTTTGGATTTTTTAATTTCTTTGTCAACAACTCTGGTAAAATATTGTGCAGAAAAAAGTCATGAAACTCTTAACAAAGTATCCTGGAATATGTCGTCGCGTGTCTCAATATATAAAATCAGGCTTTGGGGAGTTCAGACGACAGTCACACCTTGTAACATTATGTACATAAATTGTAGCTAAACCTGCAGCAAATATCTGTTGTCCTTCTTCCATACCAAGTCTTTCTGCAGAGAGAAATTGGAATCAGCAAACATGTCATTCGAACAAAGCACAAAAAGGATCCATGGATAACTGAATTAATCATACGTCCCATGCTCCCAGAGACTGGTTGTACAGAAATCTAAAGGAAATTCCTTATGAAATCAAGGATGATGAAATACGTCTTCTGAACTTCAATCATTATAGGCCTAACAGAATTTTAAAGAACATCACCAGAGTTGTACAAAAAAAACAACTTTAAATCCCGTTTTAGTGGGTATAAAAATGAATGATATTAGGAATACATGGTTAACTGTATAAACAATATTTTAAATTCATGCAAGAAGAAAAAAAAAGTTTCCCTCGCAACTTTATTATAGATAACAAAACAATTACCGATTTGTCAACAGTAGCAAATAAGTTCAATTCATTTAATACTAATATTGGGCCTCATCTGGTTTCTCAAATAACTCTTTCTATAAATTGTTCATACAAGTACCATCTCAGAACTCTAAATCTACACAGTCTTGTTTTTAGCCTTGTCACCCAGGAAACAATTCTTAATATTATTGATTCTTTCAAACCTAAATACAGCTTTGATCATGATCATTTATCTAAGCTTAAAAAAGATAATAAAAATTGAGATGTCGAAAGCGATTATTACGGTAATAAACAAATCACTCATGGCTGGTACTTTTACAGACAGGCTCAAAGTAGGTAAGGTGGTTTCCATTTACAAGCAAAGACGACGAATGAGTTATTTTTGTCAGATTTATGTATATTTCAAATCTTATGAGCACTTGTATTTAAGTCAACATGGCTTTAGAGAAATCCACTCTACCAAACTCCCCACTATAGAACATATCAATTGAATATATGTAGATATGGATAAAGGAGGAACCTATTAATACACACACACACATATATATATATATATATAATATTTGTGTATATATGTATCTATGTATATATATGTGTATATATATATATATATATATATATATATATATATATATATATATATATATATATATATATATATATATATATATATATATATATATATATATATGGACCTTCTTTCTGGGGCGTTTGACAGTTTAGATCATGATATTTTAATTTAATTCTAAAATTAAATCATCATGGTGTCAAAGCAGTCCCTATGTAATTTTTTAAAGTTATTTGAAAGCCAGAAAACAACTCTTTACCTCTCCCACATTCCAGTAATTGTCTTTGTGGCCTGGGAGCATAAGTCTGAAAGGTTTGTTAAAATTCAAAAGAAGGTTTTGGTCGAATAATAAATCACAGCAATTATAATGCACATTCGGAGCCTATCTTGAAATCTAGGAATTTATTGAAATTATCAGATATATATATATATACTTCACAAATACAAATTCTGAAAATTATGTTGTCAGTTTCAAAATAATTGGCTTCCAGCCTTTTTAAATGAATGATTAGTTATTTCAACATCCAAAGTACATGACCATGATACTGGGCTTGATACTTTATTTCTAACACGTAGCAAACATTCTTTTGCCAAGAAATGTCTAAAACACGAATTACTACGTATCCTGAACGTAACTCCTGAAGCTACTAAAGAGAAAGTACGAACACAAAATTACTTTCTTTTTCGAATGTCAAGAAAAGTTATATTTTGAATTAGGAGGAGTTGTGTATTATACCTAATTTTTATATTTGTAACTCTAATTGATAGGTCCATTTAGCTCTTTTTTATTATTAATGCACATGATCACATTTCTGTAAAGTTTATCATTTGTCAGTAGGGTGACACGCACGATAGCGATCTGACAAAGGTCTTCGTGCATTTCATTCTGGCGAAAGTTTGTTTATATATTTGCACTTATACCTGTGTTTTAGTAATTTCTTTGTTGTGTTCACTTTCATTGTTTGTATTCATTTATTTGGTCGAATAAACATAACTAATCCTAAACTATTTGACGACGCAGTGGTACCTAGGTGCCCCCCTAACCCATCTTATTATTACGAATAATTGACTGCACAGATGAATTCACCGTAATTTAGTGCAGATAAGGCGCTTCATGGGCCGTTACATGCAAAGGTACTCAAGGTTCACTGCTCTATCCCGGCCCCGCCTCCTATTGCAATATTGGCACAGGTACTTGACTGACTGAACATTATGAGCGCCTCAGTATGTGAACATATGTCTGATTCACTGTGAACACTGAATAAAGCAAGAAACGGCGTGCCATAACACAGGCACACACACACACACACACGAACACATACATATATATATATATAGTTTTATATATATATATATATATATGTATATATATATATATATATATATATATATATATATATATATATATATATATATATATATATATATATATATATATATATAGTTATATCTGTGGTGGTTTGTGGGCAGAATTGTAATCCTCAGACCGTATGGTGGGCAGTTGTTCTGTTTATGGGCAGTTGAAAAATGCCCATAAACCATGTTTGCCTTACATTCAATGTGCTACCTAGGGGGTACCACAATGTACAAATTAGCAAATCTTCCCAGATATTATGGGAAGCTATAAATGCCCAGAAACTGTAGGTAATCTATACTTGGTATATACTGCCCATAGTCCGGTTTGAGGAGTGCAATTGACCTGCAGGCAATGGGCATGACCCACAAACCTATTCCTTTGTAGATATATATATATATATATATATATTTATATTGTGGGCAGTGTTTATTGCACGTAAAGCACCCAAGACGGTTATATATATATATATATATATTTATATTGTGGGCAGTGTAAAGCACCCAAGACAGTTATATATATATATATATATATATATATATATATATATATATATATATATATATATATATATATATATATATATATATATATAATATGTGTATCTTTGGCATAAAATACGGTAAAATTACTGAAAAGTACAAGCTACTTAATAATGTCTGTAACATGGGGTGGGTTGCACATGCGGACGCTTTATGTCCTGCCTTGGTTGGTAAATAAATAAATGTACTGACATAGGCAAATAAATATGTTGTGTTCTCTAGGGATATACTTGTGCACCAACTTTATGTACACTGTGTGAACAACACACAAGAAAGGACACAATATTTTGGATCAGTGCCTTAGAACAATGAATTTGTAATTCTACTTGAATATTTTGGAAAAAAAAAAAGAAAAATCCAGGGAGCACAACATTGCTCGTCCATGATTCTACTTCCTGCTTTCCACTGCATTGATAACTTCTCCACTGCAAGACGTGGTTCCCAGAAATGCCAATTTTATGGTCTGATTAAAGTGAAAGTACAACAAAATCCAATGTATATATATGTATATATGTGTATATATATATACATATATATATATATATAATATATATGTATGTATGTATATATATATATATATATGTATATATTTATATATATATGTGGGGGGTGTACCTTTGGCATAAAATACGGTAAACGTAGTGAAAAGTACAAGCTCCTTAAAAGTGACTGTAACATGGGGTGGGCTGCACATGCGGACGCTTGATGTCCTGCCTTGGTATAATAAATACTAGCACAGGCAAATACATATGTTGTGTTATCTAGGGATATACATGTGTACCAACTTTATGTACACTGTGTGAACAACACACAAGAAAGGACACAATTTTTTATCAATGCCTTAAAACAATGGATTTGTAATTCTACTTAAATATTTTGAAAAAAAAAAGAAAAGAAAAAAAAGAAAAATCCAGGGAGCACAACATTGATCGTCCATGATTTTTCTTCCTGCTTTCGACTGCATTGATACCTTCTCCATTCCCAGACGTGGTTCCAAAGAATGCCAATTTCTTGGTCTGATTAAAGTGAAAGTACAACAAAATGCAATATATATATATATATATATATATATATATATATATATATATATATATATATATATATATATATATATATATATATATATATATATATATATATCGTGAGGTGCGCATGCACTTGTGTCAAGATCGCTCCAAATTCTACCAGAAGTCATTTTTGCTGTACATATATTGGATTTTGATTATACGATAAAACTCATGGACATATATAGTGCAACCACAGGGAAGATATCCAGGACCTTTTTGTTATCTAGGATTTGAATACTTTGAATCTATATTGCACCCTTGCCCTGACCACCGTTTCCCGCTCTATTGAGACCAAAGGACTGTGGCTGGGGCTGACAGCAAGAGTGAACCGAAAGCTGCCAACCCTCACTTTTGTGATTTAGGATGTGTGACTTAAAACAGTCGGGAAAAACTTAACTATGCACCACGTACATTCATGGGATCACTGGAAAATAGTTTTTGTTATGGGTCTTTGGATGTACAAGGTGCATTGGAAGGATATGACATGGAAACACTTGGGACTTTACCCAAAGCCCTCTGTAACAATTTTTACCGACTGTTTTCCACAATAAAAAGATCGTCGACCAGTCCAAAGGCAAGTCTAATGTACAATTTTCTCTGACGTCGCTCACATGGACCATAGCCTTTCATTTGGCCAACCCCTTGCTGCTCTGAATAAAATCTTTTCTAGGCACGAACGAACTGTGGAATCATCCAAATCCGGTTCTAACGCAGGCACAACCGATAATTATGAGGATTAAACTTCATACTGACTTGTTCAAAATAGTATTGTCCATGCGCGACAGACTGGAAATACTCGAGGTTGAATGTGGTAACACCCCCCCCCCCCCCAAAGAATAATCAAACAGCTTCTAATATAAATATAATAGCGTCCTCACCCGAAGGTCAGCTTAGTGAAGATACCGATCCCCAGGGCTCTGATGACACCAAGCCTGGGGACATTTTTTTCTCTAACACACTTTATTATCCATGCTAAATTTTTTAAATAATCATGGTAGGGAATGTTGTATTTGTGTCTTTTTGTCCAGAACTACTTCCTAATAGTCATTACCCTATTCGGCAGTCCGAACTGTTTACCCGCCATAAGCTAACCAGTTACTGTCTAACCTATATACATATAGAAGTACTATTGTCCACATTGTGCACGTTCTTCTGTTGAATTTTGACATAGGCTGTATTACCCTAAATAAATTAAAGGGTCTTCTGCTGATAAACACTAATGTTTCGGTGCCTATACCCGCACATGCCTCTCTGAATAGTGGCTCCTTGTTTAAGCTACATATTCAGCAAAGAAAACCCCCACAACAATAATCAAATATGAACGTGGCCAATGATGAATCAAATACGTGAATGTTTGCTTATAAATGCATAGTTTCATTATGAAAGAAGAATACATGCTAAATCAAAGATTATCACTAAACCTGTATAGTACAAGCTCAGATAAGAACAATTTGACTTGCCCCTGAACCAGTATGTTCCCTTTCTAGCTGGATAGCTTATCTTACTTAAAACACCTGTCAGTGTATAACTGAAGTAGAAACAAAAAGGGGCATTTTTTTCAGTCCCTGTGATTGTTAAAAAAAAAAAAAAACAGTTGCAGCTAGACCACCTGTACAAACTAAGAGAAATCCTACCAGCTACAATGTGTTTATTAAAAAAATCCAAAAGGAAAAATATATATATATAAAATGTATGAGAACTCTACTCAGAACAATGTAAGCAATTTTAAGCAGTGATACCCAGAACCCCGCAATTATCGGTGCCCTCCCCCCCCCCCCCTCCCGGCTGCATTAGCCCTACCTGCTGAAGCAGCTTGGCATATCGGTGCGGCTCCCAGACATGATTAGTCTGGGGATAATTGCCCCAGTGAGACCACGGGTATTAAAGCTACGCAACCTTATAAAACAGTTCATGTATACATAGGCCATGTAGATCCTAGTCTTACTATTAACAACATCATGGATCATATCGGCATTGCTTTTAGTATTCAAGGAATCGGGCTTACAAATGTGGGCTTGTTAAACTTCCCGTTATATTAGCAAGAATCAATTTTTAAATTTCCATTTAATAACAGACGACACCTCCTAATTGTGAATGCAATAAACCTCCTATTTTTGATCAATTATGATGGGACCATTGGGCATCAATTTTAAAAATATAAGTAGGGCTTCGGATAGTTCAGATAGTGCTATTTTTACCAAAAAAAATGTGTGGTTGTCTGACGAATAACAAATAATCCAAATTTGTTGATTCATTCTACAAACATTTTTGCACAGGAGATCTTAGTATAATCAATATTATTAAATTTAAGAATTTGGTGAAAATGTACTAACAGAGACCATCACTTTTTCAGCTTCGAAATAATTTGTAAAACTGTATGTAAATCTATAGATATTTCTTAGTAAAATGGGCAAGGAACGAAAAGAAAAAAATCAGAGTTTTACCGCTAATAAATAAATGGAAAAAGTTATCAAAGAAAAATAATTCGGCCTTAAAGCTAGAAATAATAAATTGGCTTTAATAATTTTAAAAACGTTGGAGGTCTCTCAGTGTTTCCGTTGGGATTTGCTGAGGGGTTCACAAGAAGGGAAATTCAATGGAGAATGTGGGAGAAGGGAAATATTCGGAAACCTCTCACCATAGGGCAACTTATACATGCAATTCATTTTCTTTTAGATAACACAACTGTCAAATTTGGATCCCACGTATTCCAGCAATTTTAATGGAATAGTAGTTGTTCTTTTCTACTTGCTGATCTATTTTTAACATGACTTGAATTAGTGTGTATGTAAAGTTTAATTTTTAAAAATATTTGACATAAATTAAAATGCTACTACTTTTGCTCATGGTTCATTGGAAGCGCCTATATGATAAACCCATAGACTGAAATTGGAATGGCATTTCTATGTAGAATACTTTTTAAGATATTCAAAATTTAAGTTTTGTGTATTTGCCTAATTTGCATAAACAAAAAGCTACAACTATGCTTTATAATTCACTTGATGTTATTATCTCACAAAACTACAATTTAAATTTTGAACCACAGCCCTATCTATAGTAGTTACTGATGCTTTTCAACTATACTCTGCTCTATTAGTACACGGGTTGCAGTGAAAATTTGATGTCCAGAAAGCGTACTTTTGACTCTTTTAGTCCAGCATATTTTACATCAATAATATTGGTTGGTGTTGTTTGTTTGTTTCCACTTCTTGTCAGTGCATGCTGTTTATACCTTTTGATTGGCTTACTCCCTACAGTACCAGGATAGTGAATCAAAGAATACCTTTCTTGATTTACAAACGGTTTTATAAGATCTTTTGTCTAGCTAAATCTGAAACATATTTCAACTGTGTTTTAAAAATAGCCTATAAATGACTGGTCAGCGGTCTTACCCCTTTAGCCGAGCTCATTTACTGTGCTGCTGGAGTCAGTCCATGGCACTTTTTAGGCCAGGCGAAATTGGAACAGGCAATCTATTTTTAACCTGTGACTGAAGAAACCACGGCGATGCTGTTTTGGTGAATAACCTAATTTCCAAAATCCACCCTTCTAATCTACCTTGTTTACATTTAATCTCATGCATGCAGACATAAAGAGAAATGTACAATTACATATTAATACCGGCTAAATGCACTGGGAGGGGGATTCTGTAGGTGATCATTTTCATCAGCAGGTTCCAGTTACGTTTTGCCATGGCCTTGGTTGCATGATGTGGGTTCGCACAAACTGGATGTATGCCACCTAATGCGGCCAAAAGTTCAAAAAGGTTTGATAGTGACATCTGTTTAAAAGAGTTTTGGTGACTGATGGTGGTAAAAGTGTCCAAACTTAAAAATGCAGCTTTAATCTGCGTCGGCCATATTGTTCACCGGAAATAAGCTGTAGCCTATGTGAGCAGGTCAGTCCCATTGTTCGTGAGACGTTAGAGCTAGGCTATGTTTGATCATGCAAATCTGATGGTTGTAGGCCTAACGAGTAAAAGTATGGTAACGTTATGCTTGCCGGATTTTCATCTAAATTAAATACTTCCTGAATGATTGTGCAGGTGGCCGGACTGAAATGACGGCATGCGCACTAGATATAATTTGTAGGCTACATGGCTACTTCGGTTTAAACACATTTTATTCGTCAAGTACAAATCAAGGTACAATGAATCGCATCAGCAATTGGGAAAAAGTGCTTAGGCCCATATTAATCCCGTTTGCAGGGAGGAGACAAGGACATTACAGAACATTAACGCACACATGGTCGTGGCTGGCCTGACCTATTGACGCCCGGGCCAGTCAAGCCACAAATCATGGGGAAGAAAACACGCACCAGGACGCAGACAAACAGGGGGCATATAATCATGATCATCACCACACACTCTCATGACGCTGTGTAAAATACAATATTCAGGTTGTAATGCTAGATACGTACCATAGGTTGGTCTATTATTAGAGAGATAATTATCCAATTCCAGCCGCCGAGAAACGAGACGTTTAGGCAATATAGTTTTGAACTGCGCAGAATATTTGGATGTTCTCCTGGAGTGTACATTCGACTGATCCATACAGAACAGTTTGTAATGAGAAAGAGGCATACTTAAATATTAATGAATGTAACACTGACCGCTCGTTAATAAACAAAGGACATGCAAAAATATAGTGCCATACATCTTCATTTGGTGCCCTGCACCTACAGCTGGGAGAAGGTTTTAAACCAAGTTTGTAAAGGTGAGAGTTCAACTGTCTGCTACCTAAACGTAGCCGAGTATGTAATGTAGAAAAGTATCTGTTGCCGAAATTATTAAGTTTAGCATTGATTGGTCGCTGAGAGAATCGTACAGCTGTATATTATGTAGTTTTGATTTAAAAATAGCTAGTGATTCAGAGTTCCTGATGTTCAAAGGCAGTTCATTCCAAAGTCTGACTGTTGAGGGAAAAAATGAACTACTGAATAGGTCTGTTCGTGCTCTGAAATGGGGCAGGTCGAATGTCTGCCGTGTATTGTGATCACGTGGCACTTGCTCACCGGAAATGATCGACTGTAAAGTATTTAGAACAAGATTGTTATGAATTTTGTACATTAATGACAGTTTGGCTTTTTCTCTACGAGTAGCTGGAGTCTCCCATCCTAGTTCTTCATATATTTTGGCATTGGCAGTTCCGGCAAAAGCTCCAGTAACTATTCGGGCAGCAGTCAGCTGGACTCCTTCGAGTTTTTCCGCATCGTTTATGGTGCATCCGCCCCTGACAGGACTTCCATATTCCAGGACTGGTCTGATGAAAGACATATAAATTGTTTCGGGAGTTTGGCGATCAAGGCGAAATTTGAGACTTTTCATAATGTTCAGTAGTTTTTCTGCTCTCAATATAATGTCAGAAATATGAGTAGACCATCGCAGGTCGGAACGGAACGTAATTCCCAGGTGCTTATGCATATCGACATCTTGTAGAGTGTGACCCTGAAACACTAGAGGGGGATGGACTGGAGTATTCATCTTCCGAGAGATCAGCATACTATCAGTCTATCAGTTTTTTGGGGCATTAAAAGTTATGAGCCAGTCCTTTGCCCATTCGTCAATAGAACTAAGGCTAGAATTAATCATGTGAGCTGCCTCAATAGGATTGTCGACCGTCAGAAAAAAGGATGTGTCATCGGCGAACAACTTTATATTTGCTTTGACTAGATCGACTATATCGTTGATGGCAATTAGGAATATAAATGGTCCGAGAACGGACCCCTGGAGAACTCCAGCATGTACGATTCCCCAGCTGGATGTATGACCTTGAATAACAACTCGTTGGTGGCGGTTTTTTAGGTAATCGGAGAACCAGTTGAGCAAATCACCACCGATACCATTTTTCTTTAATTTGAATAACAAACCAGGATGCCATACCTTGTCAAATGCCTTGCTAATGTCCAAAAATACTAGGCGGACCCCTTCTGCAGATCCACCGCAAGACATAGTTCGTGATAAAGAATAAGTAACTGATTAATAGTTGAATCTCCAGGTATAAATCCAGACTGATGAGCAGAAAGAAGTAAGTTTTCTCTGAAGAAGTTGAAAGTATGTTTGAAGACGATTTTTTCGAGTACTTTGCCTACACAGCTAGGTAACGACACAGGTCGATAATTGTTGCACAGATTATGTTGGCCCTTTTTGTGGATCGGTATAACATTCGCATTTTTCCACAAGCTAGGAAATTTCTTATTGCTAAGAGACAAATTGCAAAGTTTAGTGAGTGATTTATAAATCATAGGTGCAGCTTCCTTCAGGAGCTTAGCACTTATCCCATCAGGGCCTGAGGCTTTAGACACATCAAAACTCATCAAGATATCCAGAACTTCGTCGTGGGATGCAATTATTGAGTTAATGGTATTGATAGGGGGACTAGGTAGCTCAGGGACAGAAGCAGTTGCAGAGTCAAGCTCACACTGCTGGAGAAAAAAAGAATGGCGACTTTCTTAACAGCTTATGTATCCAAATGTGGTCGGCCAGAGAAAAGAAATGAATAATTACTCCAAAGGGTTAGAATTGAACAGCCTTTATGCATACCTGGAATTGGGGCTCGAAACATGCTTGATGGCTTCCCGCTGACAACCAGTTTATCAATTCATTTGGGTGACAAAGCTTTGAATTTTTGATAGTTGGAATCTCACATAATAGTACGGGCTACACATTGTATTATTATTACCTATTAAAGATTTAGACATAAACAGTGACTGAGTTGGCTATGGGACGTAGGGAGATTATAAAAGGCGTTTGACACTGAAACACCACATGTGATATGACCAGTTTTCAACTGTGAAGAAATCATTAGCGTGACTCTTCTACGTCGCATATTAAGTTTGCGATTTACTTTCTATTGTTAGACTGTTTGTGATTTTACTTTGTTATGAAATTTGGTCTGTTCAGAGGCCAAGTGATCTAGGCAAGTGTAGGGTCTCCTTTTTGCTATGCACAATTCGGTCAATGATTCATTTTTGGTAGACCTCATCAAGTAATTTAGGCGTAGACTGATGATTTGTACAAGTAGTTCTATTTTCAATTTAATTGGATTCATGCAATTTGGACTACATTAATAAGTAGGCCCATCAGTAGATGCATATATATTTGTTTAATTTCATCTGTTTGGGGTGTATGTTTGAAAACTACAAACATGGTGCCGCCAGTTAGCAGAATGGCTTGTCTGGGGGTAATGTATTAACATTCATGTGGTGTGTTCTTTATGCAAAATAAATCATTAGTCAATGTAATGGTTGGACACTCTACAGTTTTTCAAAGACTGGTATGCAATGGGACCTAGATCTTTGATTATAAGACTTGATAAGGCTCAAAGGGCACTTGAGATTACATATGTTGTTTGGTAGTATGAATCACAATTTATTAGAAACACATATTTCTTTTATTCATATTTGTACCCATTTGTGAGCAAAATTATTAAGTAAAATCAATTAAGCCCACTCAAGGCATAGAATGACAAGAAACTGACCATTCCACGTGTCACATGTTTACATCAGGAAATACAGGTGGGAGGAGCTTAATTTCTTCTGGCATTGGTTTTTGGTTGAGGCGTGCACGTGAATGTGTGGCACCATTATGTTAACAAATACACGTGGATGGGTTGAATGAACATGTCATTATGACTAAAATCTGCTGTCCAGTGCTTTGTATAGGAGAATTCTAAACCGAATGTTAAAAATAGGCAATACAGTGCTTTTATAATAAGCAATACAGAACATCATTGATTATTTAACATAAAAGTGTTTCTTATGTCACAAAGTGTGACATGTAGGTGTATTATTCGGACATGAATATCGTGCTCATTGTAGCATGCTGATGTAATCGGGTAATGTAGATTGCATGGGCCAGGCCATGTCAATGTGCGTACCATGGTTTCACAGCACTGGTCTTGAAAATTCGAGAACAATGGCAATAACTTTGGATCACTTGGAAACTTTGGAGGGCCCTGTCTGTGTCTATTTGATGGAAGAAACCTGTCAAACGCCCGGCTATTCTGGCATACTGCAGAGGTTTACGCGAAAATAAAAAAATATTGATAGTAGCCTTGAAAGTCAATTTTAGTTACCATAGGGGCTCAAGCTCTAGGGACTTGAATTATGAAAGGAGTACTTATTAAGTGGGGTTTTTTTTATTGATATATGGTCTGGCAAAAAGAGCTCTGGTAATATGAATGGAAGATATATACTATGTGGTGACATTTCCTTCGAGCAGGTAACATCCCACGATGTCCCAACATGCCTCAATGGAAAAATTCACCGCAAGCATAGTCTTTGCCTTTAGGTGTACATTTTAATGAAATAAAAGCTATTCCTTTCCTGATAAACAATACTAATTCTCATGAAATTTTATCAATGTTTTTCTCCTTTTTTTTCTTTTTTGTTTTTGTTTTTGTTTTGTTTTGTTTTGTTGTGTTTTGTTTTGTTTTGTTTTTTTTTTTTGTTTTTGTTTTGTTTTGTTTACTTTGCTTTTTTGATACTAATAATATTTTGTACATTCCATAAGTAAATGCTCGGCAGTGAAATTCTAAAGTAGTAGCTCACTGTAGCTCTGGTGACCTAAACATTGTTGCAACTAAATTGTGATGCGCATGCATCAGTGACGTAGCGCATTATAGACAAAATAAAATGTCTACAAGCGATGCTTAATGACATGTCACACATGACGTGGAACATTTAAGACAAACATAAACAAACATCACATCAGATTGGTGTGTAGGTAGGCATTGGACATACTTTTTGTACAGAATACCCAACTAAAATGTTGCATGGCTGGACAGTGAGTAACTATTTTTCTGTCACTCTCAGCCATGTGAGATTTTCTATCTTATGAATATATATATATATATATATATATATATATATATATATGTATATATATATATATATATTTATATATTGATACATATAAAGATGAATCTATTTTGATATCTAAGTTACCAAGTAATGAGCTTTATAAATCTAAATCATCATCATCATCATTGTTATTATTATTATTATTATTATTATTATTATTATTATTATTATTATTATTATTATTATTATTATTATTATTATTGTTGTTGTTGTTGTTGTTTTTGTTGTTGCTGTTGTTGTGGTTATTTTTCATTTTTTATGGGTCATTTTTTGACCAAATCGTCTGCCAAAACACTTCGCCAATTGCTTCGAAATGGCATAAGGACACTTCGGGGGCTCCTCGGACCTTAATTGGCTGAACAGGTGACTTCAATTGTTTTTTCTTTTTTTTTTACAAATATGTGTGTGTGTTTGCTATTTTTGACTTCTTCTGCTAAACTATCAGCCACATGTTTCTAGAACTTGAAGGAAATGTAGCTGATGGAAGATTTAAAAAATCTGTTCCCGAGGTAGTGATATTCTGATTTTCTGTTCAATATGGGCACCTATCTTTGATTGTATGCATTCCTACTGATTATCATGTAAATCAATGGAGAATGAATGGAAATTCCTTTTTTTTGTTCTTCGCCAAAATCGCAAATAGACTCACTTAAACCTTGCTGAAGGTACACCTTAGGAGAGTCTCTTCCAATTTTTTTCAAAGGGTTATGCCCCAATGATTTTTGGACTTTTTAGTAAATTTTCTTTGTTTTTCAGTAAACCTTTTGAAATTCATTCGCACAAGTGCTCTGGACCCTTAAGTTATTAGGATTTTTTTTCCAAATCTCAAAATAGAACTGCCTTCTTTTTCCCGTGTTCATCTTGTTTGTTAGCTCAAAACTTTAAAGCTCTGTTTGATATTTTCATTATTTAGTACTTCTTAAAGAGATGCAACCATTCTTATGAAGCTATAACTTTGGTACATTGGGGGCGGCCATATGAGAGAGGACCCCTGTAGATAGTTATTACTCCAGGCTTACTCCATAACACTCTTCAGAAAACAGATTATTCGATGCCAGCAACGAAGATGTGTCACAATTTTTTTCCATGCCAATGGTAGCTTTAATTTAGTCGACATCAGTCGTTCAATCTAGAAAGCATATGACCTTTAGCGTGATCTTTCATTGTTTTTACCGTGTGAGTGTAGCAATTCTTATTGCTTTTCATGGAAGCCAGTTTTGTTTGAATTCAACGAAAACGTTTCAGATTGTGCACATGGCCATCCCCAGATGGTGATACAGTAAGATGACCCCATGTATTCAATAGTAGAGCATTGGTTTCAGAAATAGACTACAGAGCTATCACTGCCTTATTCAAAGACAATCATTTCAAAAGAACTTTGTCGGATGCATGGAATGGCTTACAGCATCACTAGAATTGCATGTAAGCCTTCGTTTTGTGCATATTTATAGAACATCTTCCCCTCAAAAGCATGGTGTAACGACAAAGGCATTTCATGCAGAGTTTAATACTTACTTAGAGACACTAATTCTGAAATATGAATCTCTACTGATAACTGATTTCAACTTAAACATGAATATCTCCAGTGATCCATACAATGTAAAGTTTGCTGAAATGCCTGATTCTACGGACTTCCAAAAGTATACCAAAGAGCTGGCTCGCCAAAGAAGGGCATAATATTGAATTGAAGATCACAATGATATTGGAAACTATCCTGTACAGAAAACTTAATGCTGATTGGAAAGTATGAGGTCACTTATCATTTTTTTGTTGTTGTTTTCATCCATAGGTCATAAACCACCACCTATACTTCAAACAATTACATCAAGTAAACTTTGCATGGTCAATATGGACATTCTTTATGATATACCCATTAGGATCTGACATATCAAGATATCTTGGCACTGTGGTAGACACCTATACTGTCATCCTCACAGGCATTCTGAACAAACATGCACCATTAAGGACCAAACAGATAGCTGTACGGCCTGTTCAACCCTGGTACACTAATAACATTAAAGCTGGTGCCTTTACGTTTTTGGGGGGAGTGGGGGTGTGCGGTTGCGTGGGGGGGGGGGTGTTTTGTTTTTGATTGATAATTTTAGCATAGAACTTTTAACATAGATTTAGTACACGAAATATTTTATCATGCACTTTCAACTCGAACTTTTTATGTTATATATCATAGGTACTATACATGTTCAGTAATTTCAGCAATGTTCATTTGTCATTGTGCTATTTTATGTACGAGTTTGTTTCTTATGCATATTTGAACAGGTACCCGCCATGCAATTGTTCGCTATTTAAATGGAACATGGATAAAAATATCCATCTAGCAAAATTCCAAATATGCAGCCATGAATAAGATTCCATAGTCAATAAAACAAATGATCCACTTGATATGGACCTTATACAGATGAGTTCTACTGATGTGGAAAACATGTTCATGTACTTCAGTTATGATCAAACTATAACGCAAAGGCAATGTTTGATAAGGTAGCCAATATCAAGATACACAGGTGGCAAAGTCTAATCATCCGTGTCGACAATAAACAAGGTAAAACCAACCTGATCCATTTCTCTGAATGTGATTCCTGAAGGGCAGACGATCGACAAAGACAACTCCTTCGCATTTATATATGACCTCCATTTACTTAAAGGCCAGATCAAATGGCCCCGTTTTCTTCTGGTTTGAAACATTATAATTCCATTTGGACTACGCATGGTTTTTTTAAACCCAAATGCCAAGGTTCATGTCATGTATGTTTAAGAGAGGACTGTGTGCTGGGAAGGCAAAAGTTTGAGATCGCTCTGCAATCACAGACCTTCGGTTGCTCTTTTGCTGCCTCCAATTGCCGCAGTACATTTCCAAGATAGGGAATAATACTATTTATATAACACTATATTTTCGGTGGTTTATGGGCAATTATACACTACCCACAAAAAAGCCAATGGACTAGGTCCTACAGCCGGTTTGTGGGCCATGCCCATTGTGTGCGGGCCAATCATAATCCTCAAACCGGACCGGGGCAGTATATACCAAGTATGCTTACCACAATTTCTGGGCATTTATAGCTTCCCATAATATCTGGGCATATTTGCTAATTTGTACGTTTCTGAAACCCCCTAGGTAGAGCATTGAATTTAAGGCAAACATCGTTTATGGGCATTCTTCAATTGCCGATTAACCGAACAACTGCCCACAAGACGGTCTGAGGATTACAATTCTGCATATAAACCACCTAAGACATAATTTTATATATATATGCATACATATATACATACATACAAACATACATAATTCTCTGTTCCCCTATTAGATAGGCTTTAATCTGCAGATCTGGGATTTTTTTTCTTTATAACTTTTTCTGTAAATATTCACACCTTCTTTGTTTTCCACTTAGCGAAGCTTAAAAAAATTACTTCTTGATAAAATTGGAGCTTTGATTTCATCCATCAAACTCGGTTTGCTTCCTTTGCAAGTTGGTCGGAAATACATAATTTCATCCAAAAAATGGTGCTTTGAAACTAAAGTATTTCCTTCAAGGATTAATGACCATATATTTGCCACTCGTGTTAACGTAAAATATATTTAGCTGCATTTTCACTCATTGTTATAGCAGTATCGGCCCGTCTTTTTGTGTCTATCACCGTTGGCATTCTATCACAATTTATCCTGCCTGTTGAGTAAGTATGTTACATGTACCTAATTCATAAACAACTCATTTTTCGGTGCCAACGATGACTCAAGTCGAACTACGAAAAACGGACTGCTCTGCTTGATACAGTAATAACAAGTATGCTAGATTTATGTTTCATGTAACTCGACTTTTTATTCAAGTACGGGCATGCCTGTGGTAACACAGGAGATAAAAGTCGAGGTCAGCAGCTACCCTAGGCGCGCTTTGGGCGCATTGTGCCCAAAGTGCGCCCAGGAAAGCCCAAGGCGTGGCACTAAAAGAGCTTAAAAGATGGCACATCAATTTCTCGAAACATAAATTACTTTACACAAGAGAAAGTGAACCACGTTCTTATTAAAAAAGAAGGGACCCCACCCCATCCCCCGAAAAAAGAAAGGAAAACAAGACAAGAAAACCGAGCGATAGTTATGCCAAAATCCCGATTTTTTTGTTAGGGCTGATTCATAATTTTCAGGGAAAAGAGCGAGAAAGGATGCATATATCGCGAAAGAGAGCGACACGAAACGACAAACGTCAAAGGATTTGGGACCATTCATTTTCACCCATTGTAGGAATCAAGAAGAATGTACTTTTGCAATTCGCTTATGTCTACATTTACTGGAAGCATATTCCTGCTTCATTATTGCTGAAAAAAAAAACAAAAACAAACAAACAAAAAACGTACAGTAAACTTAATGTTAATTAGGATGCAATTAAGATCCCGATCTCGATCGTAGTATACTGCCCCACCACTGTTATGCCCATGTACCTGCTTGAATGTTTGTCAAACACTGGAGGCGCCTGTCCATAATTTCGCTCATACCTAAGCGTTAGCACTTATGACATGTACGGCTATTTATATTTCACCAGTGACACACATTTATAAGTCAGGTTGCCTAAGAACCAAATTTCAATTCATTACATGGCAGAGCGAGAAAACAGAAAATTAAACGAGCAATGTTAGCTTTCAGTAGATTTATCCGAACCACACAATGTTCATAAACAATCATATAGAATTACTGGCAACGTAGTGGTAGAGCGTGTGTCTTTGAAACAGAAAGTAGTGAGCTCGAATCTAGTAGTCGTCGTATTTTCTTTTATTGGGCCTCATTTTTTAAAATCTCGATGGGATATATATATATATATATATATATATATATATATATATATATCGACAGCTAATTTTAATTAAAACCAAAAATTTTAACATAACTTTCAACATCACAAGAGGGGTTCATATGCGCGTTGCCTGATCCCAATCTATTTTTTTTTCAAGAAATAAAATAAGTTTAAACCAACATCAAGAAACTTAACGTGTAAACATAATTTCGTATATATAATTTTGGCGGACCCACAAGCCCAACTTGGGTTTTTTAATCCCTCGTCACAGTGTAACTACGTTTATTTATCTGTTATTGTTTACTAATTATCAATTTTCCAGTACAATTGCATAGGTATACTAGATATGACAATGAAGAATACCGAAATACTGAATAAGGTGAGTATCTATCACAATATATTCATATAATATATATATATATATGTGTGTGTGTGTATCTACATATATATATATATATATATATATATATATATATATATATATATATACTTGTCTTTATATTTATACATAAGCAACTTATGATAGCCAACTCTTTTGACCTTTGGAATTATCAAGAAAAGAGGCAAGTTACTTTTTAATTAATATTTTTACTCTGGACAAAGGAAGGTTATTTTTATCATATCTTTTACATAACAAGAAATTGGTGACCACTTACTTTTATCTGGATACGACACATTTGATCGTACCGTCATTCAGTCCAAACAAATAAATAAATGAACGGACAAAGAAACAAACAAACAAACAGACAAGTAGAATAAATAAATAAATAAATAAATAAATAAATAAATAAATAAATCGATCAATCAATCAATAAATCAATAAATAAATCAATCAATAAATAAATTAATTAATAAAATAGATATAAATATATGAATAAATAAATAAAATAGATACATAAATAAATGAATAAATAAATAAATGACTGAATCAATGAATAAATAAATAAATAAATAAATAAATAAATAAATAAATAAATAAAAAAAAAAAATAAATAAATAATGGAAGCACCCCCGTCCAATAAAAGGAAAGAATCGTTGTGCATTCTAACCCATGCTGATTCGAAAGCGCCACCCATACTTCTGCCGTACACCGTCCTAGCCATTATGCCACATAGCTGACTGGGTCTTAAACTACATATTGGAGTGAGTATTCATGTCGTTTGCCACGCACATTAATTCCCCTTTTCAAATACAGCAGTCAAGATTTTTTTCTTCATTTATTATTATTACACATCGATTTGATCACCAGTGACAATGCTATATCTTTATAGGTCCATAACCAACGAATGGTTAAAGCATTTTTACTGTTGTTCTAAAAAACGACAATAGCAAATTACATGTAACTTGCGATGTATGGTCTTGCCCTTATTGAACTCTGTCCTTTCGTATTTCAACTAACCTCGGGGATTTTCACACTTCTTCGCTCTGCGGGAAAACTATGAAGCAGCCTATAAGGATACTAATCTTGTTGGCCAACTTAAGAGAAAAAAACAATCACGACAGTAAAGGAAAATCGAGCTAACTAATTGCATAGATTTTTCAGATTTGTATCAAATGTAATTAAGTTTATGGATACGGTATTAAGTCTTTAAGTCTTTGTAGAATTTATATATAATATTGATATGATTCAATATTTTTTTTAAATTAGCAAAGAGCAAAACGTTTTCGTCAAATAACAAAGAAAAAAAGGTTTAGCCACACGAAAGGAACTCCAATTTGCCCTGTGAATGTTCCTACGTGAAGGCAGGGGATCTATCCATATGAGAGTTCCATCATCATTTCGCGGATGTGTCGCCGCTTCAAACATAACACTCAAGAAAACTATATCTGAACAGTATTACACATAATTATTGTGGTTTTGTTTCATGGGACAAGAAAGATTTCAGTTTTTTCTTTTCAAGCGTGAATAGTGCTTTATGATTAGTCAAGGATTTTCATTTGCGCTTTGAGACCAGATTTATAAACATATAGTAGGCAGTAGCTTGAAAAATTGGGAAATTGTAACTTGACATGTAACTCACGAAGTCGATTTTTAGTTGGTCTTGTAATAATAAAGTCTCTATCTTTTGTGTGTATAAATGTTTTTAACTGACCGTGACAATTGCTTCCTTTTTGACAATAGGCATGGGCAAGAACAGAAGGTTCAAGAACTCCCTAAAAGAGGGCGCTGCAGTTAGTGGAGAGCTAGGGTTGTGTATGCCCATCACTTTACATTGTAATTTATAACTTAATAACTTGAAAACTATTGCACATAGAACAACCAAATTTCAGACAGTAAATCTATAAGCATAAGTAAATGCCTCATAAAAATCATATACCAACAGCTACAAGTGTGACCAGTTTATCTAAGGTTGCTTTAACATACAAACTAACGGGAATACAGGGCTCTAGAGCCCTCCAAATCCTTTGTGTATTCACTTGTGTATTGGAGAAAATACACACATTAGAGCTAATTGTGACCTTGCCTATTCCCTTCTTTTTGATCCTTGGAAGGTCAACTTACTGGACCTGCCATGGTATTCACATAATCATATCTACCCAACATAATTACATGTATACTACAGGTACACGAGATATATACAAAGGATATAAACGCATTTATACCTGAGTATCTAAGGCTATCGTTCTCACGTGTCCGCCTGTCTGCACATAGGCTTAAGGTGGAGACAGGTAGATGGGCCCGCATTCCGCGGGACCACAGGCTATGCGCTTGTGGAAGTGTGCAGGATGAGGAGCATGTTATGCAGTACTGCCCTCTTGTACAGCATATTAGGGTCAAGTATGGAAAACAAAGTTTAGTGTTTCCAGAGTGTATATCACAAGCCAAATCTTTAGATGATTTCAAAGTTATCAATGACATATTGGTGTTCTTTGAGTGATTATTGTATGATCCGTATATATGTATTTTGTTTGTTTGTATTGTTTTGGACTGTGGTCAATAAAACTACTACTACTACTACTACTACTACTACTACTACTACTACTATTTGTTTTTAAGAATGGGGATGTGGATATGTGCGCTTCCCATTTCCGGCAAGACGATTGCTGCCAAAAGGTGATGGATCCAGACCGGACTCTTCCCTGGTCCAAATATGATAAACAAGCAACTAGAATGTCACAAACGATTTTGTCTAAATTTCTATCCTATATTTTTATTGCTCTAGTCCCACTGAATTCGTATGATGCAATCATGGTTTGGTTGTTGTTGTTGTTGTTGTTGTTGTTGTTGTTGTTGTTGTTGTTGTTGTTGTTGTTGGTGGTGGTGGTGGTGGTGGTGGTGGTGGTGGGGTTTTTTTTGGGGGGGGGGACAGTGCTTTTTCAAAAGTGGAGAATATGTGTACAAATTGATTCTGAGTATTCTGTGAAAAAAATGAATTAAAAAAGGTGATAGGCTATTGCATTGTATTCACTGGTTCCCTCACTTTCTTCATTTGGGATGCCACTGTGTGATATAATCATGACAAAGGGCCTTGATGTGACTTGAGATCACCAGTTTCCTGATCTCAAAATGATAAAAGATCAATTTTCAGTCACCAAATAGGCCAACGCTCAAATATTCGGTGCGCTTTGCAAAGGCAACGCTCCATCATTCAACTGAAACGTATCTGTTGTTGATGAAAATCACAAGTGAAATCTCTCTTCCAGTACATAAAAGTATCATTGTGATCATTGTGCGTTTTTCTTTGTGTGTGCATGATATTTGATATTGGTAAAGCAAAATATACCCGTACATTGGCGGCAAATTACCCACAGAGCCAACCGGTTACACAGTCGTGGTTATGACCTAGTCTACAGACAATTTGTTTATTAAATGGATCTTGCATTTCCGGTTCCGCCCATCGTGCGCAAAAGCATCCAGATTTTATGTGACAACAATCGATGAACTGGTCATTTCTCTCCAACTTCAATAGAAAATTTTAAAACTTTTCATCCGACTATGATACCGAAAAACCTCCAAAAACCGTTTGTAACGATGTTGAAGGTACTTCAGGAAAATGTGCCTGAAGTCTTGTGTCAATGACGATTAAACGATGTATGAAAACTTTAATGAGCCAGGGAGGTAAAAACAGGCTCTTTGTACCTTCCTGAATGAACATGGACAGATTTTTTTAAATTTTCAGTTTCGATAGGATGAATCCAACCGCTGATTGTTAATAACTTGTTCAATATGCCAGATGATAAAATCTGAGGATGAGGACATATACCTCATGCGATGAACATTCTGTAATTCATATATGTATATATACACCGTAATCGATCATTGTAATCCAGAGAGTGTTGCAACTCTCCCCCCTCCCCTCTCTCTCTCTCTCTCTCTCTCTCTCTCTCTCTCTCTCTCTCCCCTCTCTCTCTCTCTCTCTCACACTCTCTCTCTCTGTCTCTCTCTCTCCCTGTCTTTGTGTATGTGTGTGTGTGTGTGTGTGTGTGTGTGTGTGTGTGTGTGTGTGTGTGTGTGTGTGTGTGCAACCGCTACATGGTCCTGCTTGGCAGTAAAGTTTTTGCTTCAAAGTTTTCCCTGCAACTTTTCACACGGGCTGACTTTTACATCAATATATACATAAACCAGTTTATAGGAATTCCTGTGTGTGATCTGTGGAATGGGTCACGCAAAACACGAGGGTTGCCCAGTTTGGTTTTGTTGTAACCCATTTGTGGGAAACCCAAATTTTTAATTTGTGCAGGCATGCCTACCCAATCTTCAGTATCCTGCCAACAAGTTCTCTTTCCTTTGTTCTTGCCTTTCTATTTGCAGTTTGACTCGGACTGTTTCTTTGAGACTTTTCTTTTTTAAGCTTTAGGCCACATTAAATATCCCGGTTTATCATCGGCGCCTGCATGGACTTTTTGTACTGCACCAACTTTTTTTTTTTTAATTTCTAAATATTTGCGAAAATAATCGCTGACAAAGCTTCAATGAACGTCTTAAGCGGGCGACACCGCACGAGCCGATCAAGAGTATAATATGATTATCGCACCACTAATTTTGGGAATATTACAGGATTTTTGTAACATTTTGAATAAATGACCTGTATGGGCAATGGGAACTTGTGGAAAGCATTAGTTCAGTGAATCATATGGAAGGAAGGGAAGTCTGGTTCATCAAATAAACAAAACAAAACAAAACAAAAAATATTTTTAAAAAATCAAAAACAAATAAATAATAATAATAATAATAATAATAATAATAATAATGATGATGATGATGATGATGATGATTATGATAATAATAATAATAATAATAATAATAATAATAATAATAATAATAATAATAATAATAATAATAATAATAATAATAATAATAATAATAATAAATCCCCCCCCCCCAAAAAAAAAAATCCTCTGTCATCACCTTTTCGGACAACCACTGATAATAAACAGGGATTTTTTTTATGTGGCCTTAGGTACTTTGCACAAAGATCGTTGAAATGGCTTCAGGCGGTGAAGGACAGTTGAATTGTGTGACTGCAGGAAAGTGACCAAGTGGTTAAGTCTTCAGGCTATGCGGGTCATCCTCCCGGTCTTTAAACACATTTAACTTTGGCTTTAGACATGGTGAAACAGAACTTCAACAGAATTGCCAACAAAGCCTACGTGTTACTTCTGCAAACTAAAATGCAAGATAAACTCGTAATTCGCTATGAAAATTTCGTGTAGGTTAATGTTTTCCTCTCCGGCCAAACGAAAGTCCACGATATATATATATAAAATCAGATAATGCGTTCTCTTGATTGGGGATTAGGCCCACTATTAATGCTTGGACTTATCACGCTCAGTAGTGACTACTGACAACTATCATGCAGGTCGACACCATGTGCCTTCACAAATTGAGCTACTTATCACCATTTTGCAAGAAAGTCTGAATTTGGATTTTTAATATCTAATGAGATGAATGCATAGTAAAAATAATACCGAAATCCCCCATTCTTTGCAAATCAGTGGGGATTTTTTATTGTTATCCATTCATATGATTAAAAGTTTGATCATATCTTGAAATATTTGATTATATGTTAAAATAATGTCATACATTCAAATATTTGACCACACCATAAAAAATTGACTCTGTCATTGAGTGGATCTGATTATATTCTCAAATAGGATCTACTTTAGACAGGTCATTAAGTGCATTTGAACATAATATCTGTTTGAACATATGTCCAAAAGATGCAGCCGTCATAGTTCTCAAGAAAAAGTCTAACTGCCTCGCATGCTGTGGCGAGTGGGAAAACGGTAAGTCTCATCTGCAAGAAACCGAATACTGGGGTCCCTCTTCATTAGTTTGAGATAAGGTCAACTATCAGTGTATAGTTTTAGAAATACAAATTACCTAATCATATATTTCAAGCTGTACAAACAATAGTCACACTGATGCGATCGTGCCCCCTCTTATTTCTGATCCAGGATCCCAAGGACATCATGAGGCACGAAACTGGATTTGGGTTTGTGAATTAAAAACATTATGGGCATTTTTTTCGAAACAAAAACAAAAACAAAACAAAAAACACCCCCCCCCAAAAAAAAAAAAAAAAAAAACCAAAAAAAAGCACCCCCCCCCCACTCCCACCGCCAACAATTAATGAGGAAAATACACACTATGTTCATGCTTTGAATATAGGCTTTATTTGGTGTCCTCCCCAGCCTCATTCTGGTTTCTGGCACTAGAGGGTAGTAGTATCCCAAATATGGCAGGGAATTTTGAATAGGGTGTATCAGCATGAATAATACGAGGCATGCATAACAATTTCCCGCCATAACTGCACAACTTGTCGTTTTAATAACCAATGATTCGGCTGGCGAGATAAAGGCCGCTGCGTGTGCAAAAAAGAGGCATATAACAAATGTTTGGAAATAAAGAATACTAGTGCAGGCAGATGAAAAGGCCAAAAGTATAATTGAATATTCGATCATATATCGGAACAAGTGTCAACACTTAATAAACCAAGAAACGGCGTCCCATCACACACACACACACACACACACACACATATATATATATATATATATATATATATATATATATATATATATATATATATATATATATATGTATATATACATGTATACATATATATATATATATATATATATATATATATATATATATATATATATATTGCATCTTTGTAAATAATATGTGTGTGAAATAATATTGAAAGTAAAAGAGGTGCCCACTTTAACCAGAAACAGCTATTAAATCTTTACCATATTCATGCAAGGTCATAGCTCAGTGACCATGAACATGATGAATGTGTATACGGTGTTTTTTGCTTCTAGAAGTGTAAGGGTGCAGTGTTCCGTGAATGAAGAAAAATAACAGTTCCATAAATATACCAAAGTTTGCCCGACTGCATGAAGCAGGAAATTTAAGAAGGGTAAACCCAACCACTCTGCCATTATGTGTTAGCATCAGCGTGGGAGGAAGGTGTCACCAGGCCCAACTGTTGCATGAGATGCAGTACAGAGTATGGTAAAAATGGCGACTTCACTCTAATCTGTTCGGTGTTTCATTTTGAATTTAGACGTCACCGAACGCAAACACGTGTACCTGGTCAGTGTGGCAAGGTTTACTTGTATCTTGAAGCGCTCTTTGTGAAATTTACCTCAAGCCAAGCCACAGATAAGACTCTTCGCTGTAGAAAGTAAGTAACACTAAGGGTAAAAAGACATGAGTATTTATCGTGATATAGTATCATGTAATGTACTGCACTACGTCATACCAGGATTGCTGAAACATTGCACATCCTTAATTATATCATAGAATGTATGTTTAATGTACATATGATATATATATATATATATATACATATATATATATATATATATATATATGTGTGTGTGTGTGTGTGTGTGTGTGTGTGTGTCCACACGGAATATAAGATATCCATTAGTAATTGTGTGATTATGGCCTTGTGCTGCCCTCATTCCTGCAACAATGAACTGGACAGGAAGGAGAGCACATTCATGTGTATAGCAGAGCAAAATCTCATTTGGTGATAAAATGTAGCAACCTGAGTAAGAAAAATCCGAAGAAAAGTCATTCACGTAGTTTAAGCCGTAACAAGTTGCTTAAGATATTCAGAATTTTTCTTTTGCATGGCAGAAAAAGTATGATTTTCAGATCTTTTAGTAACAAAGTTGCTGCAAGTGCCCTCACCACGGGGCAAGCATAGTTATGTTGCCTAGCGACATAATTAGCAAGAACAGGTCCGCAGTGACTTATGAATTTCTCTTATTGAGCCATATTTCCGATTTGCAAGAACAGAGATGTCATGACCCCGACTGGACGTACAGTCAGACAATGCAATTTCACAAATTATAAAGTCAGAATATCTTTTTTTTTTTTTTTTTTTTTTTTTTTTTTTTTTTTTTTTTTTTTTTTTTGTTGAAATTTCTGTTTCATTTATCTGTAGATATGCCGATATATCTGAAAATTAGACAGTGTCATTACCATACCCAAACCATAGTCCTAATAAAACAAATCCAGGTCAATTCTGACCAAAGGCAAAGTTCCTTGGTATGTTTACCTGAATCACATAACTTTACCGTTCTTCTGTACGCAAAACATTCCACAACATACATCCAAAGGTCCATAGGGTAAAAAAAAGCCATGTCTAGTTTCAACATGACAAGAATGAAAACATTTTTTGTTTAAAACTATAGGCTTAATTCAGTAAATTGGCTTGAACAGGCCCATGATTCACGTGCATATACATGTAGGACCGTATAATCCATGAAAAAGGACCAAAATCTGCTGCACACGAGAGATTTTGCACGCACATATTTCAAATTTGTCGACAATATCAATAAAATTCAGCATTTAAAAAGTACTAGTTGCAGCCACCATCTCGACGGTGATCATCCTCCATAAAAGTCCACATAGTGACACTAACACCAACATCAGCCCATCAAAAAAGCCCCCTAAGCCTAAAATGAACATCAAATTCCTGGCTCTATAAAGTTCAAATGGTCAAATATTTTAACAATCCTAGTTATTGTAAAAGTCTACCACATTTATCAGAGAAAGAGTTGGGTTTAATGAAAAAAAAGAAAAAGAGAGAGAAAGACATAGAGAAATCATGTTGAAATCGCTAAAGGTGACTGTAAGTGCAGCTGTCTTCCATGTAACAGTTTTGAATTTATCATAGACAATCAGACATAAGTCAACTTGTCTGTCAGCTGAATTAGATGCTAATTATTAATACGAGAGAGAGAGAGAGAAAGAAATATGTATAAATTCACCGATTTAATGAAAGTAACCATGTACCAGCTGCATATCAAACACTTTGAGCCAACCTGACATCATTTTCTCAATAGCAAACTATAATCATCAATTATAAAAAATAATATCAGTCGCCACTACATTTGGAACACTTACTGCACTGCAATATGTGCAGAAAATGCCCGAACGTTCAAACTATTAGCAAAATACAAAATAGTGCCATAAAGAGAGAAGTGGACAACAGTTTTAAATGAAAGTGATGAGACCAAACCAAATACCAGCTCAACCTTATAAAATCCAGTATCATATTCGAAATAGTAAGACATGGTAGTGTTCATCGTCGCAAGGATCCATGACAAACAATTATGAAATTTAAATGAATGAGGGTATTTGTACCTGACTTGGAACAGGTTACCAACATATTGGCAGAAGGTTAAACCAGATTTATGGGATCCCAATCCTCCCACTTTGGAAAACACCCCCATTCATTTGAAGTTGGCCTAAAACAAATTTGTCCTATATTTTTAATGTATAGTTATAAAAGGTAATTACATGGCCATAGTTCACAGCCATCATCCAAACAATGACAGGACAATTAAGAATTTTAAGTTAGACTACTACATTTACATTAGAATTGCGTAATATGTCAAAATTTGAATTTTAACGCCAAAACAAGGTTTCCACGTGGACACAACAGAACCATATTTGATACTGACATAATACTTATTTTAAAAAATGGTTTAGTGCTTCGAAGTTCCTTTCTCAATTGAAAATACAGCTCAATAGGCCTAAAATTCGTTTAAAAATGTGACTTACATCAGCTGAGTGAGTATTCTATAAAATTTGTCAATATATCGAAACGGATAAGAAAATAGAAGGCCTGTATCGTTCAACACGATGCCTGAGAACTTAAATGGTCCTTATTTCACTATATCCTTATTGTACTATATTATGAATTTTAGTGTTCCAGTATAGAAATTTGATAAAACTCAAGGTAAAACAATCTTAGCCTCAACATTACCATATCAAAACATAGTTCTATGTGTTTTACAGACACTCAGACAATACATTATTAATGTGTTCATAGAAATCACCATGATATTTATGTAGAACATATAAGTATATTAATCTTTAAAGTTAAGAAAAGTCTTTTTTTAAATCTAATGACCACCATTGCAACGTGACACAGACTTCACCTCATAGGCGCTGGTTCCTTGCCCGTATTTCGTGTGCTGGTGTTTTCTGCTTGAAGGCCAGTTCCCATCAAAAGATCATATGACACATTAGTGATATGTTTTGCTAAATGTAGTAAAATGGAAGCTTTAAATTTTGATGAAATTATACAAAGCAACAAACTGTATCAATTTTACTCACATTTAGTGCCACTTATGATGTCAAAACTTGGAGACAAATATATACATATGTACCCTCCGAAATTTATGATAAAAATAACATTATCTGCTGTTACATTGATACATCTGAATTGGATATTTTCGGCATTATACAGACACTTTCCAACACAGTCACTATTTGACAAATGTCCTTGATAAGTGCGTGGCAGGTAGGCAGGGAGCCACGTTAACAAAGTCGGCTGCAATGAGGGAACATGAATTGTTTTCTTGGTCACAAAATTTGCCCATCTTTATAGATATCCATAATGTAATTTTAAATATCTAAAAGATTGCGAATGATATATATATATATATAAGAACGTGAAGTATAGATATATGTAATTCGAAGTATAGATATCTAAAAAACAATTTTTCATATCTACAAACGATGGCCAATTTATAGAAAACTAAAACAGATTTTTAGATATCTTGAAATCAATTATTCATATCTAAAATTCGGATTAAATGTCGGAACGGCTTGCCACAGTACCCCAAAACAGAAAAAAATAGCACTTCTAATTTGAACGAAATGTGATTGAAAACTGTTGTAACTCCAGTTTTATGCTCAGAGTGACATATTTGTTTTTTACCTGGGGTGGGTATTCAGATGACTTCATAGAACGGTATTTTTAATATTTCGAAATTTTATGTTCTTAAGGCCTTCAAACATACAAGATTAAAATATATTTACCAGGTCATATTTATCAATGACACAATAATGGTACACTACTGACACGCTCGAGGATCATGGCGACAGAGGCGCCAATGAGTATGCACATGCTAAGTTCCATCAAATTTTGTCTCCCAGGACCGTGATCAAATGTCATTTCCATAAGGAGGTTTTTCGTTGTAAATTTACTAATAAGTTGTAAATCACAATTGTAATTTCAGCATAAAACGGTAGCCATGACGAAGCATTTCTTTTCTCCGCGAAGAGTGATCTTGCCACCCCCTAAAGTAGGGCCTTTCACTTTCATAAAATTGATATGTTTCTTTCGTATAGGTTTCCGAAGAAGTATGCAACGCACCTCTACTTTTTGTTGTCTTTCAAATGCACCAATAAGGGCTAACGTTATCCTGGTGGCATGTATTTATACATTGTTGGCATGTAAGTATTTTTTTCAAAAACTAATGATTTTTTTAATCTTATTTCTTAAGTTTTTTGTGTAGTTGTTTGTTTGTGTGTGTGTGTGTGTGTGTGTGTGTGTGTGTGTGTGTGTTTTGTTGTTTTGTTTTGTTTTTGCTTTTTGCTTGTTTGTTTTCTTTTTTCTTTTTTTTTGGGGGGGGCGGTACTATTTGCTTTTTTCGCTGCTCATTCTGATGTTGATAGGAGAGGATTACTATGTAAACATAAACACCCACTGGCTCTCTTCACTAGAAAAAAAACACCCATATAGTTTAAGTGTCATCATATGCACAAAAGTCGACTTCCATTTTGTGATTAAATGCAAGCCATGGTTGCATGAAAAAGACATAAGTTTGGCCAACTCCAAAAACTGTTACACATAATGTAGACGGCGCAGCAAAGCATTCGTAAATGCATGGAAAAGACAGCAAGTAAACCGATTTCAACTGAGCTGTAAAGTAATGGGTTCATTTCTTCTTCATAGTATGACTGTACCGTGTCGTTCTTTCAGTCATCCAATATTGGAGTTGGGTTAGTAGCACATAAATAAATACTACACAGATTCTTACTAACCAAGCTACCATTCCAGCATTGATTAGTTGAAACATATTTATTGTCACTGGATTGTCCAATACATATATTGCTAATAAATAAATAAATAAATAAATAAATAAATAAATAAATAAATAAATAAATAAATAAATAAATAAATAAATAAATAAATAAATAAATAAATAAATAAATAAATAAATAAATAAATAAATAAATAAATAAATAAATAAATAAATAAATAAATAAATAAATAAATAAATAAATAAATAAATAAATAAATAAATAAATAAATAAATAAATAAATAAATAAATAAATAAATAAATAAACAGATAAATATTACTATATAGTTGACTAATCACACAATATAACATACAAAAGAGACAAGACAAAACTAAATATATTAGTATAAGTTCACTTTGACCATTTTACAATCTGATCATGAGCACTATACCTCAAGCATAGATTGTAGCATTATGTACACATACAATTGTCATAAGCAAATGCTTTCTACACACATACGTACAGACCATAGGTGGTGACTCAAGGGGAACTCGGGTGTTCCTTCTCTGGCCTGTCGTTGTCCAACCACTGTAGCCTACTGTGGAATATACGTGTACGCGGTTACAACATGAAAAGTGTCGTTTCAACAATAAAGTTTTGCTCTGCTGTAAATGTCTGCGTTACAATTGTGTGCAGCTCCCTAGTCACAAATAGATGTATGTTTGCTAGCCTATTAATTGCTTCATGTATGATTAAATTTGGTGGGGGTGAGGATTACTGGCAAATCTATGTCGGAGCCTTCCATCAGTAAATGCAGGGACACGAGGTACAAAGTTGGATAGGTAGGTCTGATTTCAATCATGGAACATATTGTAGAAAAGAATTAATTGAAGTGTTTGCGTCTGTCGTCAAGCGTTGGCCAACCAAGCATTAGTGCGCCGATGACGACTTGCAACATACTCAGAGGATCATCCCATAAAACAGAAAAGAAAAAAGCATTCATCTCATGTGCATGGCGCTACCCTCATGCTCTTTTCGTACAAGAGAGTAAATCTGATAATCAGATCTGGAACGCAGTACCCTGGAAATTTACGTTTTCAATTATTCACTGATGTTTTCGTGTCATCGGGTTGTTTTCAAAATGTTAGTAGTTGAATTGTCTTGAATATTTGGAAATCACTATTAGCAACAGCTTTATTAACATGTATTTTTTGTATGTGTGAGGTTCTGATATTTTTAGTTTCGATATACGCAGATTAGTCACATTTATAGTTTTGTATATCCAAATATAAAATGCTATCCCTCAGATCAGTTTACACACCAGAACGCAGCGCAATGTATAACATAAAACATTACAATGCAGCACAAAGCATTTGAACACATGAACCCAGTGCATGCGGACGCCGATGGCTGTTTCAAGTTTAACAGATTCCGGTGGAAACGCATTACACAGCACGGTGAATGGTAATAAATGAACTCAGTCTACACTGAATCAAATGTTCCCATTACAACATATTCTTATGTAAACATATCATTTTCCCATATGATTTCTTTTTTTTTTACTTCAGAATAAAGTGCAACCTATTTATGATGTAAACCTTACAGGTGGAAATGCATTTGATATTGGTCTAACAAAGTAAAGCATTTGCAATGTTTTGTTCGCAGACGAATTACCGTTAGATAGAGGAACACCAACTCAGATTTCTACATTTTCATCGTATTCAGCGGCAAAAGCCATAGATGGAGTGTTTGCAGGATCAGGCAACACATTTGATGGCTGTTCAGCCACTCGAGAGGCAGCTAAAGCCTGGTGGAAAATCAAAATGGATAAACTATATGTTGTGCAAAGTGTTACGATTTATAACACACTTACAGGTAAGATTTACATGAAAATGATGTTTTGTAGCCTATCTGCCATAAGGACGAAGACTTATGAAAATGTGCACTAATGCTGTCATTCATTACAAACGATGACACAATATGAAACCATATGGTATAGTGTTGTCAAGACTTTTTGGAAGGTGCATATGGTATTGAATTTGAAGCGTTTTGATATCATTTATGAATGTCATCCGTGCAGCCATGGGTTATTGAGACTTCAAACCAGATGCGGTGTTCAGTTATTCCAATTGGACTCTGAATGAACGTGTTAAAATAATTGAGGGTTTTAGTTGTGGTTCAATAAACATGGAACTGCATGCCTTTCTGGATACGCACGCACGCGTGTACACTTGTATGTTTTAGGACAGCGAAGCAGGGAATACCATGCAATCGGTTCAGAGAGTCTTTATTATTGGCAGCTAGCATAGCCCAGCCGTTTGTGAATGAATTCCAATTCCCGTGTATAGGTCTTCCAGCCATACTTTACCCACTCCGAAATTTAAAAAAAAAAAGATGGTCAACATTGTCAAAGTTCGCCTTTATTTAAAAATGTTATCGCCATATTATACACCGAGATATGAGAGAGAGAGAGAGAGAGAGAGAGAGAGAGAGAGAGAGAGAGAGAGAGAGAGAGAGAGAGAGAGAGAGAGAGAATCTAACTATTAACTGATACGTGGAAGATACCGTCGGCACACCGCATTGGTCACCTCGTTGCGTTATCTCTTCTGCACCTGACATATATGGAGGCAGGGTGTAAGCTGACATCAGTAATTAATTGCGGACTAAGCCGTCATCTATGGCACTCCCTCCGTTAGTGTTATCATAAAGACAAATGGAGTAAAGGTATTTATATGGATATGGCAAAGGTTTGGGATATGTGCTCGTTCATTCACTGGGTCCTGGATTTTCTTCATATGAAACGCTTGTGAGTTTCAGTTTGTTTTGGAATGTAAAAGAGGTAATACATGCGCCATGATCCAAACTTCTCTTTTATATATCAAAAGATAACAAGATAAACTATTCTGAGTAGGCACAATGCACGTACCTTCCAACATGGATCCCTCTATTTTGTACTGGTTTCTCCTTCATATAGTAACGATGTCATTCCTTTCCAAAAGTATTGAATAAATTTTGTTCGAGACAGTGCAGCCTGCAAATTGCAAATTACAGCGTCAAAATACTTCCCGCCCAGGCACAGCGTCTGCTAGACAGACACTAGCCACCCATTGTGTCATTTTATACTAGTGCATTGACCCGGGTACCCGGGTTCCCCCCCCCCCCCCGGTCAAAATGCCAAAAAGTCATGTCCCGAATCCAGTTTTAAATACCCGACTACATTATAGATCTGCAGATATTTCTGCCTTTTGTCACTGTAATGTTCTTTATTTATATATTGTTTTCTTTTTTCTCTCAGGAATAGACAACTTGTCGAATGGTGGATTTATTATACCATACCAGAATAAAAGCAAGTTAGAATATGTTTCTGTGTATCATTTCAATAGACAGTTTTGCCGCGGGCAACCGGGTACTCGGGTCCCGGGTATTGAACATTATTTCCATGCCGGTCCCGGGACCCGACTTTTTCCCCTAAGTCAGTACACTACTATTTTGGCCACCTGTACCCCCAGGTGGCCTGAACTGGCCAGACCACATACAACACAATTGAAGGCAAGCCCTGAAAGAAAATAGCCCTGAAAGAAAATAGCTGTAGTGGATCTTGTAGTTCCCCACAAGATCAAAAATAAAGTCAACTGGTGGATCAACTGTAAAATACCTATTTAGCAGCTCCCATATTGGGCAGTGCGAACACTTGACCCATTATCTACATGACTGCGCCTTAAGCCAAATTTAACCCTGATGTGTGCAGCTACTCCACCGTTCCACTGGGCGGACAGGGTGGCTGCCACAGTTTGGTTGAAAATCCAGGATCTACCTGTATGTTGCATCCTACCAACTGCATTTGGAAAACAACGTACAGACAGATCCGCGCCTGCAGCGTACGGGCAGTTGCTACATATCACCAGCCTGCCCTTCTGGCCATCAACCTGATCACCGATGTAGAGCCAGCATCTCTGCCACCTGGACAAGTCCTATACTGAACAGGCCAGTTGATCCAAAAGCAGTCGACCTTCAAAGGCTTCTCTTGACACTTTGGGGCTCAGAGCACCCTCAAAGACACACACACACACACACACACACACACACACACTCACACACACACAAACATTTTTTTTTCGCTCACCACAAGGGTAAGTAAAGATAAGCTGGCCACCCGCTTCTCTGGCCAACAAAATGCAAGACCACAACGCCAATGGGTATGCTGAGTAGGCACCAGGTACCTTCCAACTAGATCCGCCTATTTTTTTTACTGGTTTCTCTTCCATATAGTAACGTAAAAAGCCTGTCAAAAAGTATTACATAAATTTTGGTTCAGGCAGTAAAACCTGCCCACAAATTATATCGTCAAATTACTTCCCACTCAGGCACAGCGACGCCATTGCCCATGCAGCACGCGTCAGAAGCTTTTCTCCCAGGGAATATAGACCATGCCAGGAGTTCGGGCTGGTACACCCGGCACTGGCACACCTCTCAACCAATGGCGTCGCTCTTTAGTTTCTTAGTACGGGATGCCTAAGGTTACTCTTGGCCTGAAAAAGTGTATTTCTAATTGACACGCGACATGACAACACAATTATATCTTACGTTCAGAGAACAACACTTACTTATCTTATCACTTTATCTTTTCGATGCTTTGTGAACGTGCGTGTGAATGAACGTTTGCTTTCATGAGTACGGAGTGTCGTTTTTGTCGCTAATTCTGCATTTGGCCATTAATTTGCTCACTCATCTTTGAAAAAAATGAGTATTGATGCTTTTCCAGCTCCCAATCGTATGCAGAGGTTGAATATAACTGTGGGTACGGACCCTGATCTTGCTAAACAGTCACTGTGTAAATTCTACTACCCGAGTGTTCCAGCAGGCGGCAACGCAACTATTGTGTGCACCCGCGGACTAATCGGATCATACGTTGGCATCCAGAAAACATCCCGTACAACTTACGATGCCACTGGGTCTGTACTGAGAAAAAATGACGGCTTCTTGACTCTTTGTGAAGTTAAGGTATCTGGATACGAAGGTAAGGGCAGAGTTCTTCCAAAAGTTCAAACGTACCAGAAGTGTATATATGAACATTTTTGTCTATTACGAAAAATATATTTAAAAGCCCCTCTCTAACACCATTATAGTCTACAGAGTCCTTAGATGAGGTCTGCACTTAGACGGTATATAAACCTTCCCAAACTCTTCCTGCTGAAATCGTTAAAATCTTTAATCTTTTAATACTTCCGTCTGTTATGCATGGCAGGATGTTTGTTGTTTCTATTTTCCAAGAAAACTACATATTTAAAACATGGTCCTTTCATCTTTTTTTTTTATTTTTTGCACCTATGACACATGCCGTACGTTCGAGATACACCCAGCAAATTGTCTTAGATAAGAGCAAAGCGCTGATAATCTGGTAGACCAGTATATAGATATTGCTGTTTAACGGAACCTGCCTGGTGCAACGAAAATCGTGTTTTTTTAGCTGTCGTCTGTTTAGTGGTGAAATCCACCTGCCTGCTGTACAGTCCAATGTTATTTATGGTAACACCAATAGCTAGATGTTTATACCGTTAAAAACGCCTGCCAGGTACATACGGGGGGGGGGGGGGTCTTCCAGGTAGGGTTGTAATGGATATGTGCCGCGGGAAAGGCCCTGCTTTCATTACTCCCAGGATCAGAAAAGCCCCAGCCCCGCACCCCCCAATGCACACAGCTGGATTCAGATAGGGGTAATAATTAGGATGCACCAATGCATCACTCCTTTCAACACATTACAGGATTAAGAAACGGTACCTTTTTTCGTCTGGTGTAGGATTAAGATAGGGTATTCTATGAAAATGTCGGAGGCACACATCCACCCTGATGTAGTATGTGCCCCCCCCCCCCGCACTTACAAATGAAAGGGAATTGCATTGGCTGCACTACGCCATAAAAACAACACACGTGTAGCAGTAATGATGTCACAAAATGTACTATGACGTTAGGTTCAATAATCCATAAAACTTAGTAATGAGTATGTCATAAAATTTACTTATAGCTTACAGAATGTTATATGTCACAAAAATAATGACCTGTTGCAAAATAAAGCAATGTATAAAAAAATGTATAGCTTTGCTAAAAGATGCAGTAATATTGTATTTGTGTCTTTCTGCCCAGAACCACTCCCTAGTAGTCATTACACTATTCCGCAGTCCGAACTCTTTACTCTCCATAAGGTAACCTGTCCCTGTCTGACTTATATATATATATATACATATGGAAGTACTATTGTCCATATTGCACACGTTTCTCTGTAAAATTTCGACGTAGGTTATGTAAGCCCAAATAAATTAAAGGGTCTTCAGCGGGTAACTACTCAACATGTTTCGGAGCCTATTACCCGTACATGTTTCTCTAAATGTCTCCTTGAGTTAAATGTTCAGCAAAGACAGCCCACATAATAATGAATAAATATGAAAGTGGCCAGTGATGAATTAGCTAAGTGCATGAAGTTTTGCTTATAAATGCAGAGCTTCATTACGAAAGAAGAATACCTGTCAAACGATTTATAGTCAAACCGGCCTCGCTTCAAACCGGCCTCGCGTCAAAGCGGCCGCGAGTCAAACCCGGTCCCAAGTCAAAATGGCCTCAAGTCAACCGGCCCTCAAGTCAAAGCGGCCACTCGGTCAAAGCGGCAGTCAGTTAAACCGGCCTCCCGTCAAAGCGGCCTAGGTCAAACCGGTCTCATGTAGGTGAGATCTGTTTTGTTTTAACACTTTCACCGTGAGACTGATAACACTTTTACCGCAAAGTTCAAGACTGAATCAAACATTTTTTTTAATAAATGAATTGCCATCCAATAAATTACAAAGTAGGCCCTATATATCCTTTAAATAGGTCTATAGGGGCTGCCCAATTCTCGGAAAGCAAAGAACTGGACGGGCGTATATTGGAAAATTCAGGGCACAAGAGAATTAGCAGGGACTAGGCCCTATCTGTTGGAAAGGCTAGATACTGTGAATCGTTACAGTGTGTTTTACATTGATTCAAAACTGAACACTGAAAAGATTGGGAATGTGTTGTCTTTTAGGACCAATGGTTAAAAACAAATCACCCCACGAGAAGCCATTTAGACGGAAATATTTACAGATGGAATGCCCAAATTTTTAAACGCACACTAGAATCCTAATTAGAATAGTTCAGTAGAAAGTTAAAGTACAGTACGGATATGTAATATCTAGAGGGCCGCTTTGACCTGGAGTCGGTTTGGCCCAGGGCCGGTTTGACTTGAAGGTCGGTTTGACTGGAGGCCGGTTTGACCCGAGGCGAGGCCGGTTTGACTCGGTGCCGGTATGACTTGAGGCCGGTTTGACTCGGTGCCGCTTTGACCCAAGGCCGGTTTGACGCGAGGCCGCTTTGACTTGTTACCCTGTCAAACAAACCATAATTGCTAAATTTGTATAGTACAGGTTCAGATAAGAACAATTTGACTTACCCCTGAACCAATATGTACCCTTTCTAGCTGGACAGCTCATTTATATATATATATATATATATATATATATATATATATATATATATATATATATATATATATATATATATATATATATATATATATATATATATATACATATATATATATATATACATACATACATACATACATACATACATAAACCCCCAGAAATCGAACAAAATTTTCGAAATATGCTAGGTTCAGCCAGTATGGCCAGTAGATCACCGAACTGTTCAATTTGTGTTTCAGTTTGTAGCGGTAACTTTTTTGGTCGTGGGTGTAGGACGGCTTGTAATTGTCAAAGAAAGTGTGATGATGAGCATGGGACATGTCCTGATGGCAGATGTGTGACTGGATTCACTGGAGCTAACTGTCAGCAATGTAAGGAAAAATCATTTGTTTTGTTTTGGGGGAGAGTTACTAAGGAGAAATTAAAAGAAGTTAACCTACGTTAGGTCACATGACGTCGCAATTGATGAATCAAACATTTCCCTCTCTAAATAATCCTGTTTCAAAATGGTCATACCACTCTCTCTAAAAATACATAAAAAAAGGGGTAGGGGGCAAAGCAAGGGTGCATAAATGAAGAAACAATCGTCTCTTGCAATGTCTGTATTAGTGGATCGGCATAGGCTTGAACTTTTTATGCATATCAGCACGTAAAAAGATTGAAAGTGCACGTTTAGAGAAATAAGCCAAGGTAATTGGTGCCGACTGTCTTGCAGATCGTACATTTTAGAGCTGGGTTCAAATTCACTCAAAAGCAGACGTTTTGAAATAACGTTTCAATATAAATGTGACACTACCAGCAAGTGTAAAATCTCTCTCTCTCTCTCTCTCTCTCTCTCTCTCTCTCTCTCTCTCTCTCTCTCTCTCTCTCTCTCTCTCTCTCTCTCTCTCTCTCTTTCTCTCTCTCGTAAGGCATGAGGGATGATGCAATGTTTACATTTCGCCGCACGTATACCAACAGGCTGTCTTGCATTAGTTTCTTGAGGTTTGAATGTATTTTTCCCTGTGGCCATATCAGGTGGTATACGATAGGTAAGCAAAAACATCACTATTTTTTTAAGTGGCTCCATTATAGTGAATCTTGGCAAAGCAACTGTGGGGCTGCTTGCTGAAAGTACAATAGTATTTCCAGTTTACACCATTGTGTGACGTTTTTAGTCCGTCGCCATCTATTCACATTTATATTTTCATTTTTTCTGCGAACCTTTGCTTGTGTGTGTCTATTTTTTATGTTGGGGGGGGGGGGATTTACCCTTAAGTTGCTCTGTACCAGGTTTGTTCAAATGGTCGCACTCTAGTTATCTTAAATCTTAAAAAAAAATGTGGTTCATGGTTGGCAAGATATTAAAAAAAATCCGAAATTGCAAGGGCATGTAGAGGGGATTCGAAAACTGCCTATAAACATTTTCGGAGACTCCTAGACCTCATTTTTTTGCACAAATGGCCGTGCAATTTCTTGTATTTTTAGCTGAGTTAACTTGTCAGTCAGTTGATTTTTTATGACCCCTCGTCCGCCGTGGTTAAGAATTGACATTTACGACTTCTCCAAACCTTTTGCAACATTTTCTGCACACCTGACGGGAATATTTCTTAGCTGAGCCTCACTACCTAGTTTGTTAATGGTCATGCACTGGTCTTATCATCATCATCATCATCATCATCATCATCATCATCATCATCATCATCATCATCATCATCATCATCATCATCATCATCATCATCATCATCATCATCATCATCATCATGTTGTTGTTGTTCACAATCTGTTTAACTGATGGCTTCAGGATAGACTGGCAAGTCCTCGTTTGCATGTTGTTGTGTCCCACTAGATATAAAAAAAATATATATGCATATATTATAAAATTATTTATAAGATTGCGAAATACTGACCCACCGCGCGCGTTTGCGAAGCAAACGAGGACTGGTTTATATAAGTGGCTTCAATCTGCAGCCGACAGACGGCACTACGTACCAGCTGAAAAATCATCTATTATTATTATTATTATCATTATTATCATTATAATTATTTTATTTTTTTATTTTTTTTATGCGCTTTTTTGTTTTTTGTTTTGTTGTTATTGTTGTTGTTTTTTGTGTTTCTTTTTGTTATTTTCAGTTTCTTCTCCAAAAAAATAAATCAGACTGGTCTGGAAAAGGAACTCGTGGGAGGCTAAAACAAAACGTTTAACTAGATTGAGATACTATTGATCCCTGATTTTTTTTTGAAGTTTTTTAATTAATTCATTAACTTATTTATTTATTTATTTATTTATTTATTTATTTATTTATTTATTTATTTATTTATTTATTTATTTATTTATTTATTTATTTAATTTATTTATTTATTTAATTTATTTATTTATTTATTTATTCATTTAATCTCTTACTTACTTATAATGTTTGTTTGTTTGCTTCCCTGCTTGTCTATTTGTTTATTTTTCTTATTTATTTATTTATTTATTTATTTATTTATTTATTTATTTATTTATTTATTTATTCATTTATTTATTTATTTATATATTTACTTATTTATTTATTTATGTACGTATGTATCTCGACATTTTTTTCGAACTTTCAACTTTTTAAACTCTAAATTTTGACTTTTTTTTAATTTCGAATTTTCAAATTAAAAATTTCCTTTAGAGCATAAATTTCGATGTAAAGAGGTAAACATTTGAGTTTGGACTTTCTCTCGAAATTTGGACTAATTATGCTAAAAAGTTTGACTTTTGTCTCGAAATTCATACTTTCAAGCTTTAAATTGCTTTTATCCTCGTTTCGATTTTCCTTTTCGAAATTACGACTTCTTGGAGTCAAAAATTGACTATTGAGGCTGAAATTTTGTTTTTTTAAAATTACATTCTAATCTAAAAAGTCAAAATTTCGACTTTTTTTTTCGAAATTATGACTTTCAAGAGTAAAAATTTCGACTTCTTTAAGCAGAAATTTCTACTTACAAATTCAAAGGTGAGCCTTTTTTAATGAACATCTTGGCTTTTTTTCTCAAAGTTTTGAATTTTTAGGCTGAAATTTGACCAAACAGGTCTAAATTTCGACTTTTTTTTCCTAGAGATTTAAATTTTTAATGTAACGAAGTTGGAGTTTCGACTTTTTTTCGAGATGTCGACTTTTCCCTTTCAATTTGGACACTCTAACCCCGTTTCTTCTTTTTAACCTCGAATTGTTTTGTTTTTCCCGAAATTTCGACTTTTTTCTTGAAATATTGACTTCTTCCTTGAAATTTATACATTTTAAACTTGATATTTCGACTTTTTTCTCAAAATTTCGACTTCCCTGTGGAAATTTCATTTTTTAAACTCAAGTTATGACGTACAAAATGTCGACTAATAAACAAATAAAATTTTTACTTAAAAAAGATTAACTTTTTTTCTCCAAATTTTGACTTTTTGAAGTAGGAATATCGAGTTTTTGAGGCTCAAAAAAGTCGGAATTTCAACATTTTTTCTTAAAATTTCGACTTCATGAAGCTAAAATATCGTCTTTTTAGCAGCAAATTTGACCTTGTTATAAAAGTGTTTTTTAAAGCTAAAACTTTCACTTTAGTCTAAATTTCGACTGTCTAGAAATTTCAACTTTTTCACACTCGAAAATTTCACTTTTTATACTAGAAACTTTGGATATTTTTGAGCTTAAATTTCGACATTTAGACTTTCTAAGGTAGACAGTTCGACTTTATCAATTTGGATTTTTTTTCTGCAAATTTTGACTTTTTTTAGTTTAAACTTTTCAAAATGAAAATGTTGACTTTTCTCTCGAAATTTGGACCTTTAAACTTGAAATTTTGCCTTTTTTTAGCTTAAAATAGAAAATGTTTACTCTTTTGAGCTGAAGTTTTGACTTAAAAAGTGTCAATTTCGATTATTTCTCAAAAATCTCTCTTTCTTAAAGTCAAAATCTCGATATTATGAGAAAAAAGACCCGTAAGATTAACTAAAATCAATAGAGCGCTATTATTTGAACATAAGTAAAGCCCTACCCAAGGTACATCGCCATCAAGTTTGAAGTCAATCTGGTTGATGGTTTTGGCGAAGCCAAGAATGTTACTTACCATTGCAATTCCTATGAACTTCCATCGTAATCAATGGGAAAGTATGAAATAACCTGTAATTTTCCAAATTGTAAATTTTATTGAAAATCAGAATTGTAGAATTTGGACTTCTTCTCCAAAGCTGTCATTCAGATTCGTACTGGCTGCAATGTAATGCAATGGAGATGATCATGGTAATTCACGTTTTTGACTTCCCCAAAATCATCGGTCATAACATCGCCTCACAATCAGAGGGAAAGTACCTTGTGACCGTCTCTACTGAGGTTTTTAAACTGATTACTCCCCTGTGACAAAAACAAAAATGAATAAACAAATGCAAAATAATGATAATGAATAAATAAATAAATAAATAAATAAATAAATAAATAAATAAATAAATAAATAAATAAATAAATAAATAAATAAATAAATAAATAAATAAATAAATAAATAAATAAATAAATAAATAAATAAATAAATAAATAAATAAATAAATAAAATTTTTAAAAATGTTCTGCAATTTTATGCAAAATCGCGATAAGTCTTCTTTTCTTAAACAACTTGGTCGGTTGTTTGAAACAGCACATGCATACTTCTAAAATCCCTGGATATTCATTTGATCAAAAAGTGATCATTACTCTTGTCTATTTGTTATATATATATATATATATATATATATATATATATATATATATATATAAATATATATATATATATAGTTGGGTTTTTAATATTTTTGAAATAACCTCCTAAATTGGATATTATTCAACTTTGGTGGGTATGTACTTAGACTCAATAAATTCTTCGACTAAATGGTGCTGTTTGCATTTCCTGAGCACATTTGGCACAGTCCAAACTGCAAAAGTTAATCTAGGTTTGTGTCCGGGCGTTTTACAAGCTGTGTTTCTCCTGACCACATAAACTGACAGAGCTAAATTCCGCATATCGATGCATCATTATTACTTTCTCAAAAAGGATGTACGGTCGATCTGTAATCGATTATGTCTCATATGAATTAATGTTTGCTAACTTCATACGCAGTGGTGTCCTGTGGTAACCCTGGTTATGCTCCACATGCTGTTGTCTCTGGTTCGTCATATCTGTATGGGGACAAAGTCACATATACTTGTGTACTTGGATACGAAATTCAAAGTGGCCACTCAGAGCGCTGGTGTCAATCTTCCAAATATTGGAGTGGACAACAACCAACATGTGGAAGTAAATGAACATTCTTATGAATTGGAGCTTTCTAATGTATTCCATTTGATGTTGACAAATTAATGGGAGGTTTAAAACAACATTAAATAAAGTAAAATGAATGAATGAATGTATGGATGAAAAAATGAATGAAATTAATTTAGGTTCTTGAAATAACGGACACTGAAACCTAATCTTGTAGAAAACGATGGTTTGTCAAGAACACTTGTAAAAACCCATAACGAAAACCATGTAAACCTTTCAGTTGTTCTGTTTTTGTTATTGTTTTTGCGTTATGTGTGTATTTGTGGTTTGGTTTGTTGATATTGGTCGCATACATATATCTAATTTCCTTGTGGTTTCCTTAACATTTTAACTCTTTCTTTGCCAATTTCGATAAACGTCGATCTACTATTAATTAACAACTTCAAGTTAAAATTCATTTTAAATCGACCTGTTTTTCAAGTAGTAGCATGCCTTAAGTTACCAAAATAATACGAATGGTTCAGGTTCAAGAATCCGTATTACATGAGAACTCGAAAACTAATCAGTATCACTCTCCTGTTTGTAGGCATCAGGTTAATAAACATCTCAAAGTGACAACTAAGCTTTCCTTTTAACTAAATTCACTGTGCAACGTAGATACCAATAAATGGGGGATACAGGTGCCAATGATTTCATTATTATATTATATACATATCTAATGCTCATATCATCTGTGATGCGGTCAACCAACGCCGGTACATTTAAATTGTTGTTTTTGCGCGTTAACTTCACACATGATTAAATTTCGGTGTAAAAAGTGTGAAATTATGATTTCCTATAAATTATTATATTCCACAAAATGACGGTAATTACCGGCAAGGTTAGTTCGCGACCGATGCTTGCCTGATCCAATCCTGGCAAAATATCAAAACTGTTTTTGGTTTAGAAATATCGTGTGGGAATCCCGGTGCCATAGAAAATGCCAACAAAAAAGGAAATTCCTATCTATTTGGAGACCAGGTGACCTATACTTGCTTCAACGGCTACGAAAAGAGAAGTGGTGATGTCATGCGCACCTGTGGATCTACAAAGACCTGGAGGGGTAGGAACCTAACCTGTGGAAGTAAGTTTAAAAATATCTTGCAATGTCAGTAAAATATTGGAATAAAACTATGCATCCTCATTGCATAAATCAGTTTATCTAGTCATCAGATAATTTCTAACGAATTTTCCATTTAGCGTCCGATTGTTTGATGGCATGTGATTTTAAATCAATGCATTTAAATATCTTACAGTGTGTACATATCTCACTGACTTTGCGAGTTACGTTTAATGAGTAAGATTTTTGGGATACCATAGCGGCTTAAATATACTCAATTTGAGATTTATCCCGATACCGAGTATTTCACGTAAATGTTAAGGTAGAAGGTTTCAACAGCTCGACCTTTCAAAGATATGCCAACAATACTGTCACAAGATCAAAACCTAATTGCTTGCGGGCAGCCATAATTGGCTTCGGGTATAAAAATTATTATCCAGTCACTGCTGCTAAGATGCAGATAAAACTATAAGACCAATGATGGCCATTCTGAGAATAATAAAACAGACTATGACAATAAAATGTGAAAAAAAAACAATCAAGCGGTTGAAGTAGACGGGCCTCATATGAATGTTCTGTGATTGTGTAAAATCCAACCCAGTTTTCTTATTCATAAGAGCAAAGGCATAGGATATTATAAATGTATATTTTCTCATTTAAAAAAATCTTTTCCTCGTTCCTGATTTATTTATTTATTTATTTATTTATTTATTTATTTATTTATTTATTTATTTATTTATTTATTTATTTATTTATTTATTTATTTATTTATTTATTTATTTATTTATTTGGTTTCTTGGTTTTTTCTTCCTTTAGTTTTCTTCTTTCTTTATTCGTTCAATCGCTCCTTCTTTCGTTTGTCTCTTTGTCTGTCTATATGTCCACGAACCTATCTTTTCCGAACATATCAATTAGTAAAGTTGTAAGTTCAAGGCGTCTAGAAGCATGTAATACATTGTGGTGTTCCTGTTCAAATATCCCCAATACTGAATATAAAACAAACAATAAGATAAACCCAACAGGTGCCAAGAATTTTTGGAGAGATAAATATTCACATATTTGACACCTCATAGTTTCCATTGACAAAGAAAAGCACACAAGCGTAAATTACTCGCTGCAGAGAAGCCAAAATATTTGCTGCCTTCTCGGCCTGGAGATGCAATGCGCTGATCCTGGTATTGTGGATCATACAACCAAGGGTGGGTCATCTTGCCGCTTCCGTGACAAAGTCATTTACAGCTGTGACGCAGGATATCAGATCACTACAGGCAACACTGAGCTTTTATGTGAATTCATTGGTTCCCTTGGAAATGTTAGATGGAGTCGCTATCCTCCAACATGTGGAAGCAAGTGCTTGTCATCTAATGATTCATTTGGTAGTCCAGACTCAAATGCTTATACTTTGATAAAATATACATTTTATTTAGCGTAGATGGTGGCATTATGCCAGAGCAATATTTCACGCTCATGCTCTATTTCCATTTTTAAGAACAAAAGACGTGTTATTAATTGAGTTTAGACCTGCCTTTTCAAGTAGGGCATGTAAGACTTCAGTAGTGTGCAGAACGCATGGTGATAAGTATTTTAGAAACGATCTCCTGAATCATAATAGCCTATAAATTGTTGTGAATAATAGCTGGATATACTGCAATAGTCTTTGGCACAAATAAAACATATTTTTAAATATGGCATTACACCTACGGGTTTGTGGCACAAGATGATGATAGGCATGTTACTACATGGCATTATGGACCCACGGAGTAAGTAGCACAAAATCATGATATATGTTTCAAAACATGACGTTCTAGACCCACGTAGTCTACATATTACAAATGATAATATATATTTTAAAACACGACCTTTAGATCCCATGGGGTCTGTAGCACAACTCATACAAAAAAAAAAAAACTGACTTTGCCGCACAAATGTTTCTGTGACCACTAAGAAGCAAAAATTACAATGTCTCGATGACTTTTGACGCAAAATAGCTTTCCGAAGTGAATACGTATTTCATGCGTCGAGTTACTTCAGAGGCGGGAGAGCAGCCCATAGACTCTGAAAAAAGCAACTGAGCAAATTATAAAAAGCAGCTGCCGAACGATTTCCTTTTGGCTTTTCGGACCCGATGTTCCGATTTAATCGTAAAAAATAAGGTGTGTTCTTCCCTTTTGGCAGGTGATGCACAAATGTATCAACAATGAGTTTGACATATTCACAATTGCATATACAGGCAGCACTTAGATGAGTGATAAAAGACGGCACGGGGGCTGAGGATGTAACCTAACGGACGCTTTTTGAGTGAGATTTGAAAGGCCCAACTCAATTGAGCAGAAATCATCATCTGTTGGCTGACGCATTTGTACAGGAATGGGGAGGGGGGATTCCTCGAATGCTATTTAAAAAATTTGACATTCAGTGTGAACAAACGATGCCAGGCAGTCATCAGTGTGTCGGGGCCAGCCACACTATTTAATAAGATATATACACTTGCTCTGAGAGATACAAGTTGATAAAATTTCACTGTGATGTAGATGTGATACAGTGATACTGCGTGCTAAGCATTATTCAGGTATACGCTGATATATGAATATCCGTACCAAGTTTGAACAGTATATATACTTGGCAGTTATAGTACTTTCTCCGTCCTCGTGAATCAACTATCACAGTGGTTTCAGGAGAAATGTGATCCTCCTACTTTTTGTTATTAGATACAAAGTTAACGCAATCAGTTACGGAATAATAGGATGGTTTATCGTAGGGCCAGATTTGGCTGCATCCATTTGCTACGTTTTCTGATAAAATATTGAGGAACATATATTTCCTAACAAAACACACACGGATACATTTGTATGTGGCATTACGGCACAGAGAGTCATCAACTGTGACGTTCTTGTGGATCCATTAGTTTGATTTAGTATATCATGTCCTGCTTTCTTAAGATTGAAAATACGTCTGTTAGTGGGCAAACAGGTAGGCCCTGTAACATTGCCTTGAGTTCTGATATAAGGAAAAGACGTGACAACAGCCTGCACCCTTTTCATTTCACGGAAAATGTACACTCTACAGATCATTACATGGTCAGGAATATGATGTGCACAAATATCATGCAAAGACATAAAAATAGGAGTGAGATGACCCCTTACAAATATCCAATCACCAATGTGATAAACACAATCTACAGAGAATTGAACAGCTAATTTGGAAACATTCAGCATTTTCACCGAATCATTTTCATCATGAAAGGACCAAAGTACACCCAGGGGAAGGGTGCACGGCAGGTGCATGCTTTTAATCATGTAATAAAATTAAGTCACAAGTAAACTTTTTTTATCATCATGGTGATGCATTGTTTTTCTGACCAGTGTATGTATTTATCCGTGGCAGCCTGTCATATTGGTCTGTGATTTTTTTTCGAAATAGCAAGGATATGGGCAACTGGAATTAGCAACTAAAACCTACAGACAAGGTATGAGAAAATAAATGATGAAACTTACGCGATGCATTTAGTGTAATACTGTACATTCACTATATATATATATATATATATATATATATATATATATATATATATATATATATCAGATCAATAAAAGAACCAAACAAGCGACAAACTTATTCACTACTTCCATTTTTTCTGTGAAAAAAAAGAACAAATACAAAAAAAACCCCATGCTTTTACTTTTTCATAGGGATGGAGGTGTACTGGGGAAGAATAAAGTAAATTTATCCCTCTTGCTCTTGGTTATTTATCAGGGATCTCAGTCTCTTCTTGAAAGGTGACAGAGAGGGGGCAGACACAACATATAAATCAGGAAGAGAATGCCATTGATCCAATTTATGAAAAAGTATTTGAACGTGTCAGTCCTAATATGAGTAACATGCCTCTTACTCTTAGCAAGGTTGAGTGGTGAATGTCCTCTTATTGATAGAGTGTGAAAACTTTCTCCGTGCATGCATACGGGTATTCAAGTTTAAAAATGATGAAAATGTTGAATCAACGCTTCCAAAATCCACTTCAATCTGTGGATTTCTTTAAATGAACCCTTGCTGTTTTCATTGCACAATTGTAAAAAAAGTCCACTGAAGCTTGGGCCTAATATACAGTCACTGAATAAAACAATCAGGGAAGTGCATACAGATTATGGCCCCAGGCCAGACGATTATCTTTATATTGACCAAGAGTAAACAGGTATAAAAATTCCGAACGTTTTAGAAACACAATATTGCATTCCTTTGTATTTTAATATATCATGTAAAACGCACACGGCTTCTAGTCTACCAAGTTTCTCCACTGCCGTGTTAACGCGTCGACGTCTGGACTCGGGAGTCAACTTTGTGGCAGAAGCACCACCACCGCTCTTGGGTCCCAGGACACTGGCCAACTTCTCAGGGGTTGGCTGTGCCTGTGGCTGTATTGAGGGCATAGCACCAGGAATAATGTCGATGTGGTATCGAAACCCAGCATCCTTCATCATACCACCGACAAACATAGAGTCTTCAAAATATATAGTACATAGCACGCTTTAAATTATAATCGGAGGCGTCTTTCCAGTCGACCGCAAACCTGTTCCATGCCGCTCAGAGGCTAGGCCTGAGGCCCGTCTTGTTGGTGTTGCTACACCACATTACCACAGAGCGATGGGACAAAGCAGGGACAAAAATAATAAGCTAGGTCTAAAAAATGAATTTGGTGCCAAAACCGATATTTCGCGCAGAAAAGTTGGAGATAATCTAAAATTTTGAGTCGCGACAAAAATGTGTGTCCTATCACGAAATGGCCACGACTGCCCAGGTCGAAAGGCAGATTCACAAACGTGTTCCCGCTGTGACGTCACCAAAGTGGATCTTCCCGATTGAAATTTTCTCGGACATCCTCGGTGGCGCTATGTTTGAAAGCACCAAAAAACCCATTACACATATTGTGTGTAACAAATGTACCTCATTATTGTTATTTTTACATATTATCTTACGTCTGGGGCAACAAAAACGTTGTTTGCAGCATGTTTATATTTTCCGAGACCTGCCCTTTAAACAAAGGCATTATTTCCGTTCGTTTGTTGGCAGTTAATATTTTCTTTTTACCAATGGATATATTATCTAGATGCAATTTATTTTATCTGTTGTATGCAACAAAGCATGTTCATATCTTGCTTAAGGGACTCCTTTGCCTACGGGTGTTACAAAAAAGTAAGTAATAACAAATGTTTACTTGCTTCAATAAATTGCAAGAGATATCATGTGGAGAACCTGGCAACATCGACCATGGGCAGAGGACCGGGTATTCCTATTTGTACCAAGATAAAGTGGTCTATAACTGTAGTGAGGGGTACGGTCGAACAACCGGCGATGCAGAGCGCACCTGTCAAGCTGACAAAAAATGGAGTGGCAAAGAGCCAAAATGTGGAAGTAAGTCATTTCTTTCCTCCGGGTATAAAATGATGCAAAAAAATGCAGGACAACATAAAGCAATAGAATGCAATGGAAAGCAATTAAAACAAAAGCCAATAATCCAAAGCAAAAATCCAAAGACGCAGATACAACACATACAGACATAAAATATATGCGTATGTAGATATCTGTGTGTATGAATATATATATATATAAATATATATATAACTATATATATATATATATATATATATATATATATATATATATATATATATATATATATATATATGTGTGTGTGTGTGTGTGTGTGTGTGTGTGCGAGAGAGAGAGAGCAGTCTTTCTGAGATAAAGCGATAAAATGACAGTAACTTGAAACATAATTGTATGTTATATGTTATACACTAAAATTTCATAATTAGTGCTTTTTCCTCTTCTAACTACATTTTGGTGCTGATACCTACTTTACTTTCAAAACAAACTCCAGTTGAAATTTAATTGATTTAATCTTCATTAGTGGTGTCAGTGTGGTAAAATTCACACGCTTTCGTAGTTGAAGCGCTTCGAATTGGACATATTGCTGCATATGAAATTTTGTTGAGGTATATGACGTTAAGCATCCTGATAAAGCAAGGCATGGAAAAGATTACGGAGGTAAAAAAGTACATCGAATTTGCGCCAGCTGCTTAAATAAAAATTAATGTACAATCATAGTTTATATGCAACGTAAATACACTACTCTCAAAAATGCTTAGCTGAGCTGCCATGTCGGTTAACTGAGCTTTGCTGTCCGTGCAATTCATTCCTTCTTCCCTCCGTTGTCCAGCTGTCGCTCGTTCGTCCACTCTTTACAGTTTAATCTTTTTTTTTTTTATTCCCCGAAAGCATCTATATCATCTGCTTCAAACTTAGAGTAGATGTACCTAGGGACGGTCTCTACCAATCTCGTTTAAATGATCATGCATGCATGATTTGTATAGTTTTCAAAGTTCATTGCTTTATTATGGAGATCATATATGTGAAATTGTCTGAAAACACTTCACCAACTGTTGTAAAGCTATATAGGAAATCTCCTGAGTATCCCTGTACTTGACATAATTGCAGAGGTCGCGCGTGATTTAAAATATATGATCTTTTATGTGGCCTTGTTATATTTGACTTCTTAAAACCTAGGAGTAAACTAATTTTGAAGCTTATTACAATTCCAAGTTCAACCAAATATGTTCACTCAATTGGATTCATGCTGGAGGCTTTTTTTTAAACTGTATAATGATCAGTGACAATACATGCAACCGTGGTTACACCAGTTTACATGCATGTGCACTTTTACGCAGTTTTCCTTGTCCGAAACTATTCAACAGTTGGAAAAATGATTTGGCGGGGATGTACCTTGGGTGAATCTATATAAGATAGTTTGAAAGGCTCCCACTCCTCAGTGACTAGTAGCTGTAAGCGTGAGGTTTTAGGCACATAGCCTCCTTTTGTATCTTACACTGAAGAACGTTAAAAGGTAGCTTTATCTCATGATTAATGGATATTGTTATTTCCTACCTCAGAGGTCGATTGTCCAGATCAGGGTATAGTCGCATTCGCTGTAAGGAGTGACACAACCTTTAAAGTTGGGGACACTATTACCTACAAATGCAAACCGGGATACGAAATGAAAAAATGGCGACTCAACTCATGTGTGTCAAGCAAATAAGAAGTGGAATGGTACACGTCCAACGTGTGGAAGTAAGTGTCATTAGATTTTTTTTTTAAACAAAAGAGTCACAAAATTCAAAATCGTCGTGATGCATCAGTTGGAATAACTCCTGATCGTTTTTATGTATGTATGTATGTATGTATGTATGTATGTATGTATGTATGTATGTATGTATGTATGTATGTATGTATGTATGTATAGCGTCAAACTGTTTAAATAAACACACTACTTAATCTAAAACGAACGAAATACTGACTTTTCAAGAAAGAACTGACAGTACTTTAATGTATATTTGACTCACAAATGCATACATGCATGGATGGATAGATTTAGGCATCTTTGGATAAACGAATGATATACAGAAAGAGGTGAAAGGATGGATATGGTGAATTTGGTATATAGTTGCACTCATATTTAACGGCAGGAGTCAAAGCGTTAAACGCATAAATGTAAAGGAAGTAAACTGAAATTTTCATTAATCAAACACAAACTTGCATTGATGTGCTGTTGCATTGTTTTACAGTACAAATTGACGAATGTTCAAGTTACCCATGTCAATATGGCGGCATCTGTACAGATAAGGTCTTATCGTACACCTGTCAGTGTAAGGATGGTTATAATGGAACAAGATGTCAGTCAGGTAAGCATAATTTGAATTATTTCTTAAGAATTTATCGTTTCTTTATCGTTGGAGTAGTTCCTAAGACGGACCTCGCATACTGCTCATTATTGTATAAAGCATCTGCAAACATAAATCAATGTTCACCCGCTTTGCACATAACGTAAAATATGAAATAATGCCCCCCGATCGCCCAGCAGGTGAACCGATTTGTATGAATGCTGTGCAAGTGAGGCCATAGATTACACTACGCTTTCTTGCATGCTCGAATTAAATCATATCAGTGAAACAACTACACTTTTATTATGCCCAAACGTTTACTAATAGCCTCGGACATACGAACCATGACCTCGTTCTTGCTCGACTTTTCAATGACAAAGTTTCTCAATTATTTTTAGCTCTGCTGACCAACGGTTCCAGAGCTCATAGCTTTACTCACATTTGTCCGTCCGCCCGTCCGACAGATCTTCATCAAACTTAGTTCGATTGTTGAGGAGGTCCAAATCTCAGCTGCATATAAAAACTGGTGACGCCATAATTTGACGGATACTATAAGCCAAAATGTGTTCAAAGATATAAAGATTCATTTCTCGAAAAGCCGTTGAATTAGACATGCCCCATTTATAGGATATATAGACCACGTCCGATGCCAGAAAGTTACGTAATATCAATCACCTTGATCTGTAAGGTCTTAACGCCAGTAAAATTGAAAGAGGTAAGTTTTTAATGGCAGGCTGTGGTTTGGACGTCAGTGGCCATGAGAACTGAGCCTCCAGATCAAAATTCCACTTTATTACAATGTCCGTAAAACTTTACCTGGTAACCTACTTCGGTGGTCACCCTGACCCAATGATTATGAACTTTGACGCTTGTCCAAGTTTGTTGGTTTTCTTGTATAACTCGAAACTTTTTACTTAATTTGTACAAACAGATCATAATGGAAAGCTGGATGCGCGCGCACATCCTGACAAGTTTCGAATCGAGTTAGAAGTCAAGGTCAAATGACCATTTGGATATCAGTGGTCATCTTGTGAACTTTGTGCCATCCACAGTTTTTCAATTAGGCCCATATAATTTTTATGATTTATAAAGGGTATGTGAATCTATGTCGGCGTCAATGTTGGTGACTCATTTGTAGTATAATGTAATACGGGTCGCAATTTTAAAATCCTGTGACCGGTCCAGAATTCTGATTTTGTTGGATCAGCATGAAACTTGGTGAGATTGTAGAAGAGGACAAAATTTCAGTTGCTTATGATACTAATAGCACAACCTGTAATAGACTGAATTTGCAAGTTAAATTGTCTGGAGAGAAACAAAATTTCGTATCTCAAGAAAAAATTGTATTAAACAAGCCAAATCTAGACCTGGTAAGTTGGACGAGGTGCTTTTTAAATGGGATGGTTAGCTTGGACTTCAATGGCAAACAGTAGTGCGTCTCTAGATTATAATTGTGCTTGAGAACATTGTCAATAAACTCCACGTTGTGACCTACTTTTAGGGTCACCTTGACATTTGCTTGGTGACCCTGCCTTCTTTTCAATCTAATTAAGCAATTAATTACATTTAATTCAATTTCTTGATTAATACTAAGGAGAATCATAGCATATGTACCGCAGATGTGTATGACGTGGAAATTTGGTATTGCTTAATATCGATGACTTGAATAATTGTTCAATGTATTGTAGGGAATACATGTCAGGAAATTATTTTGTTATGATATAAACAAAATAATACATTTTTCAGTCATTTGATGCTTTTTAGGATTAAAGTTTATGTCTTTACATTGCAATAGGTTGATTGTTTTAGCAACACAGAGGTAACTTAAATATGGGTTTAAATTCTGTGTGGAAATAAACTTCACACCGTTGGTTTAATTCTCTTTAAATATGAATTTACGTATGTTGTGTTCACTATATGATTTATCATAGAAATAGATTAATGAAGAAATGTATAAAATATTTCAGTTGATACAATATATGGGACAGTTTTCCAGACGTAGTTGTTGAAGAAAGATAAAGGCTGAGAGCAAGCACTCATTGTTTTTTGTTTTTGTTGTTTTTGTTTGTTTGTTTGTTTGTTTGTTTGTTTGTTTGTTTTTTTTTTGTTCTTTTGTTTTTGTTTGTTTTTGTTTTGTTTTTTTGTTTTTTGTTTTTTTTTTGTATCAACGAAAATTTCGAGTTGTATAGTTTGTGTATTACGTGTTATGCGTGTTATGGTCACAATGCTGACGTCTAAATTGAAATATTTGAGGTGACAAAATTCCCACAATAATACTGAGAGAGGTTTCTATTTATATTTAATATGGAAATAAATATGAACATTATCTAAATTGAAGTACGAAACATAATGATTTACATTTAGTATTAACTTTTTCTTAATATTCATTGGCCACATACTAATAATTTGTTGCCATAAAATACGACATACTAATATAAATCTTATACAGTATGCAAGAAGCTATGCTTAATAAAAGGCCTTACCGACCTCCTCAGTAGTTTTCTACAACAAAGTACATACATCCCTTTTACATGTACTCTGTATATTGCTATGGAAAATATGTGTTTACCAACATATAACGTGTTACATTTCGGTTTTTTAGATAAAAACGAATGCTCAGATGAACCCTGTAAAAATGGCGGTACATGCATGAACACATTTGGATCATATAAGTGTGAATGCATGGAGGGTTACAAAGGAAATATATGTGATGAAGGTGTGTAAAGTTGTTTTTTAGCTCTATAATCGACAAAATTCAACTTATTTATCAGTTTGATGCACCAAAGAGTATAATTGGTCATATTCTGAACGGTTACACGGTCAATATTTTTAAAGAGTGATGGGTCCCTCTTGCTAGCTAACACGGTGCCACGAAATTGTTGTTCTACTTGCTTATTTACGTGATATGAAATTCAGCAAAGGAAACTAGCTCAGCACGCACCGCACAGGTCTACACAACCATCTGTTGTGTTTGATCTTGTACAAGCCCAAAGGGAGGGGTTGTCTTTTTGACAAAGACTAAGGACAAAATGTTAGTTACACCCTTACGAATCACTTGCTTCAATGTTATTTTGGATAGTTTAGCTTGTTATGTGATATACAAATACAATCCTTTTAGGCATCCAGAATGTGGCTTTGCTGCAATTATTCCTCATCTTATTGTTTTGAACGCACCAGAGGCATATCTACAAAATTTAGTGGTATCATATCTGAAAAAGAATTGGTTGGTGACATCTGTGCGTAGCTTGGACTTATCATTATTGTCGACTAAAATGAGCTAATGGAAACAGTATTGCTATATAATTTGTCGAATAAAAGCTCCATTTTAATACCATTATTATTTCAATGTTATTTTGAATGTAAACGGGTGAGACTTATCTGTTTAACCAGATTGAACCAACGTTAAGGTTGTAAAGAAGTGGGATCTAGGCCTATGCCTGACCTACACCACAACAGTGGCTCTTATTCCTTCAAAAAGTATACCACTTCAGCTGCATTTTTTCATTTGTAGACGACAATGATTTGTAACAGTACAGCTAGCATTATCTTCTAAATAGGCCAACTGGCTTCTTAAGAGAAACCCGTATTCGCACCGAAATTTCACATCAAAATACAAGAATTTGCATGCGTTTATTGTGTACACTTGTCAATACAATTTATCAGTCATATCGATCAAGCTTTTTTTCTCGAAAAAAGGCACACCATCGAACAACTCTGAATGAGCGCCATGTTTATACGTCATGTATCAAGCCAAACGGGAAGACTAGCGCACGGTGTTATTTGTTGACCATTGCTATGTCTGGATTTCCACAAATGTATATTTTCTTTATCTGTGAACAGTTCTTTGAAATATTTGGCATATACATATATATATATATATATATATATATATATATATATATATATATATATATATATATATATATATATATATATATATATATATATATATACAGATTTGTGTGTGTGTGTGCTGGAATTGGTCTGTATACACTATGTATATATATATATATATATATATATATATATATATATATATATATATATATACATGAATGAATGAATATATGATATTATATTATACGTTTTCCAAATTTTGTATAAAAGATTCAAAACTTGTACAACTTTCAAACTGGAAGCTTGGGTAAATCCTGTCTTCAACTGGTTTACACACAGGAATGCCAATTATGCAAATTCCCATTAAGATGTGCATGTTTTAGTTTCAGCCAAGTTCGTAGATGGGTTAGCTTGGAAATGGATTGTATCTGTAATTGGCAGCTTCATTGCTGGAGGTGGTTTGGTTCTGCTAGTCTTTCTTATAAGATTTGTTGTGAATAAAAAGCCAAGAGGAAAAAGCCATACTGACAAAGGACCGTCAACCAAGTAAGTACCATATGCCCAACTAAAATGGGTGGCATCTAAGTTTTGGTTTGCTGAAAGGGAAAAATGTGAACATTTGCTCATTGTGGTATAGCAGTTACCAGTGTGTGCCCTCAATATTTGAAGATCAGCGGTCATAATACGTTTCTCATTTTTTATTTGAACATTACGTCATATATGACACTTTAATTAATAACTCAATAAAAACGGGGCAATGGGTATTTTGGTATGTGTACAGCAAGTATGGATTCCTACGCACTGGGGAAGCTCATTTTTCATGTCATAACCTGGAACCAAATATGCAAATAATAGCATGAGAGCACATTGCATTTCAGAGACGTAATGAAGCGTTGATTCCAACAGTTGTAGAATAACCCGTGAGAAGTTTGAAATACTTCTCCCCACATCAAATTTTTAGGTTTTGGATTTCGCGGCATTCACCAGATCTTCGTGCCGCCAAACACTTAAGGCGCGTAACACGGGCACGAGCGACATACTATATCAAATGTTTAAAAGTGGAAATTAAATGCTAACCCACATACACCGTCATGTCCTCAACAAAACAGTAAGCAGTTGGTACTTTCCGAAAACCTCGCAAGGAAACCTCGATACGCTGGTATATAATGATGAATCCCTATAAACGGGAAAATACAAGAATATAGTTCCGTATAGACTTGTTTGCCAACTATTCTTCACTATTATTTCCTAATGGTTGAAATATTTTTGAGAATTAAAACATAATACATAGCAACTGTATGTTTGACGACAGACAACAAGATTATAATATATTTACGTTGGAAATCTTAATGTGTCTCTGGTATTGGCAGAAATAACCAGCACAAGATGCGCTCAGGCTTAAGCGTAAAGCCAGTTTGGATATTGAACCTATCTTTTCAAAAACAGAAACACTAAATAGAGACATAAAATTTAGCAAATTTGTAAGTCAGTGAAAACTAACAAGAAGTGATCTTTATGTGAAATTGGAATGGATGAAAATTTTCAATACAGTACGCAGATGGTATTCACCACATGAGAAATATTTTTTATTCACACACATGGACTAATATATATATACATATATATATATATATATATATATATATATATATATATATATATATATATATATATATATATATATATATATATATATATATATATATATATATATATATATATATATATACAGTATTGTGTTGAAACCTGCTGTTGCACTCCCATAGACATGAGTATTCGTATGAGAATTGGCTGAGATCAAAATGCTTCTGGTGTGGTTTAATCAATGTCATTGACACTTTTGACAGCTTCTCCATTAACGAATGATGTTTTGGACGCCGCTATCATACTTGATGATGGTCTTTCGACATTAACAGTGCCTTTCAATTCATATATGCGAATTTCAAAATCTAGTTCTGTGGCTAAATTCGATATTTGAGTTTCGTTATGTGCAAAACGGGATTCTCGTCAAAATGCAATTTATTGCTTTTGGACGGAATTGACATGAGTTTTGGAATAGTGGATTTGAGTTTTGAAATAGTAGTGATGTTGATTTCTTATTTGATGCATGCTTGCAATTGTCTCTTTGTTGCTTTGTCCCGATGTGCCCATATCGTGCACACCAGAGTGCCATTGAAGTATCCATAACAATGTATAAAGAGTCTAAATACAAAACCAACCAGAAAGTACCCATTTGAAGAAGCTCGGTATATATTCACTGAAGGTACATTTTTGTCAAATTTACAGGGAATTTGACAGATGGTTTTGGACAGGAAAACCCAATGAGGAATTAGCTGAGCACAATAAAACTGGTTTTCCTCTGTTGTCCTGTAAATTCAATACTTCTACCAGTAAAGGGCTTACCTACACCTTACTTTACCCACGCTCCAATGTCAAAAAGAATGCAAGGACGCCAATGTTCAACAATTCCTTGATTTTAAGTAATCCTTACAAAAAGTGGGTGATTAGTCTATGTCCTTTTATAGAATAGATGAGAAAAGTTTCTGAATACAAGAATCAACGAATAGGTGACCATTTCAGGACACTATTTTTAGAGTTCAAAGGTATGATAGAAAATATGCAAAATGTGTGATAGTGATGATGTGTTATATTTGGATTGTTTCTGTTTTCTCTACGAAACTTTTACCTTGCAAACCTGGGCAGTCTTTTATATTTAATACACCTGGAAAGGCATCTATTTTACTCTTTATTTTATTGTGAACACTTTTTTGGGAGGAGGGGGGAAGAGGCGGGTGGCTGGCAAAGGGATTTGTAGGTGATTATAAATGGTCATTGCACCGAACACACACACACACACACACACACACACACACACATATATATATATATATATATATATATATATATATATATATATATATATACACACATATATATGTATATATATATATATTTATATATATATACATATGTATATATATATATACAAATATATTTATATATATATGTATATTTATATATATATATATATGCCTATATATGACATGAGTAGTGTCAGCACAGATGTTGTCAGCCTCAGAAAATTTAAGTTGGTTTACTTGCATGATGCATTTCCTTGCAGCACATCGGAGAAAATGCATGAGGAAGATAGCAAAAACAGCAACAGCAAATCGAAACCAGAGAAAGGGAAGGATTTGTTCGATGGACAATATCTGAAACTAACAGAATCTCAAGTTGCATGTCAAGTCGCAGATGGGAGTCATGGAGTGGAGCCAGTAACACAATTGTAAGAGCGCCTCCCCCGAGAATCTGTGTCCATTGAAATCTACCAAAATGTCTCAAATGAAAGGCCTCAAACACCGATGCATGAAAGCCTGTGTCAATGAAAACGAAAAACCAAACAAAAATTCTTTCTCTCTTTCTCTGGACGGAATTGACATGAGTTTTGGAATAGTGGATTCGAGTTTCGACATAGTAATGATGTTGATTTCTTATTTGATGCATGCTTGCAACTGTCTCTTTGTTGATTTGTCCTGATGTGCCCATATCGTGTACAGCAGATAGTCATAGAAGTATCCATAACAATGTATAAAGAGTCTAAATAGAAAACTAACTAGAAAGTAACCATTTGAAGAAGCTCAGTATTTTTTTCACTGAAGGTACATTTCTGTTAAACGTAAAGTGAATTTGACAGATGGTTTTGGACAGGAAGACCGAATGAGGAATTAGCTGAGCACAAAAACCTGGTTTTTCTTCTGTTTTGCGGTAAATTCAATACTTGTACCACTTGAGGGCTTACCTACACCTTACTTTACCCATGATCCAATGTCAAAAAGAAGCAAGGACGCCAATGTTCAACAATTCCTTGATTTTAAGTAATCCTTACAAAAAGTGGGTGATTAGTCTATGTCCTTTTATAGAACAGATGAGAAAAGTTTCTGAATGAAAGAATCAACGAATAGGTGACTATTTCAGGACACTATGTTTAGAGTTCGAACGTATGATGGAAGATATGCAAAATGTGTGATAGTGATGATGTGCTATATTTGCATTGTTTCTGTTTTCTCTACGAAAATATCACCATGTAAACCTGGGCAAACTTTTTCATTTAAGACGCCTCGAAAGCCATCCATTTTACTCTTTGTTTTATTGTTAACACTTTTTGGGAGGAGGGGGGAAGAGGCGGGTGGCTGGCAAAGGGATTTGTAGGTGATTATAATTGGTCATTGCACCGAACACACACACACACACACACACACACACACACACACACACACACACACACACATATATATATATATATATATATATATATATATATATATATATATATATATATATATATATATAAAATATATGAATGACATGAGGACTATCAGCACAGACGTTATCAGCCTCATGAATTTTAAGTTGGTTTACTTGCATGATGCATTTCTTTGCAGCACATCGGAGAAAATGCATGAGGAAGATAGCAAAAACAGCAACACCAAATCGAAACCAGAGGAAGGGAAGGATTTGCTTGATGGAATATATCTGGAACTAACAGAATCTCAAATTGCATGTCAAGTCGCAGATGGGAGTCATGGAGTGGAAACAGTAAAACAATTGTACGAGAGTCCTCACCCAGAATCTGTGTCCATTGAAATCTACCAAAATGTCTCAAATGAAAGGCCGAAAACTCTGAATTTTGAAAGCCTGTGTCAATGAAAAAAATAATCAAAAATTCTTTCTCTCTCTCTCTCTCTGGACGGAATTGACATGAGTTTTGGAATAGTGGATCCGAGTTTCGAAATAGTAATGATGTTGATTTCTTATTTGATGCATGCTTGCAACTGTGTCTTTGTTGATTTGTCCTGATGTGCCCATATCGTGTACAGCAGATAGTCATAGAAGTATCCATAACAATGTATAAAGAGTCTAAATAGAAAACTAACTAGAAAGTAACCATTTGAAGAAGCTCAGTATTTTTTTCAATGAAGGTACATTTCTGTTAAACGTAAAGTGAATTTGACAGATGGTTTTGGACAGGAAGACCGAATGAGGAATCAGCTGAGCACAAAAAAACTGGTTTTTCTTCTGTTTTGCGGTAAATTCAATACTTGTACCACTTGAGGGCTTACCTACACCTTACTTTACCCATGATCCAATGTCAAAAAGAAGCAAGGACGCCAATGTTCAACAATTCCTTAATTTTAAGTAATCCTTACAAAAAGTGGGTATTAGTCTATGTCCTTTTATAAAATAGATGAAAAAAGTTTCTGAATGAAAGAATCAATGAATGGGTGACCATTTCAAGACACTATGTTTAGAGTTCGAAAGTATGATAGAAGATATGCAAAATGTGTGATAGTGATGATGTGTTATATTTGCAATGTTTCTATTTTCTGTACGAAAATATTACCTTGTAAACCTGGGCAGTCTTTTTTTTTATTTAAGACGCCTCGAAAGGCATCTATTTTACTGTATATTTTATTGTGAACACTTTTTTGGGAGGAGGGGGGAAGAGGCATGTGCCTGGCAAAGGGATTTGTAGGTGATTATAATTGTTCATTGCACCGAACACACACACACATACACACACACAAATATATATATAGATGACGAGTATTGTCAGCACAGACGTTATCAGCCTCAGGAATTTTAAGTTGGCTTACTTGCATGATGCATTTTTTCTTTGCAGCACATGCGAGGAAATGCATGAGGAAGATAGGAAAAACAGCAACAGCAAATCGAAACCAGAGAAAGGGAAGCATTTGTATCATGAAATAAATCTGGAATCTACAGAATCTCAAGTTGCATGTCAGGTCGCAGTGGGGAGTCATGGAGTGGAGACAGTAACACAATTGTACGAGAGTCGTCCCCCAAAACCTGTGTCCGTTGAAATCTACCAAAATGTCTCAAATGAAAGGCCTAAAACACCAATGTATGAAAACCTGTGTCAATGAAAAAAACAAAAACAAAAACAAAAACAAAAACAAACAAAAAAACAAAAAAAAAACCCCAAAAAAATCTTCTCCGCATAATTCTAGTCCCTTGTGTTTTTGCGCCATGATACTTATACAATATTCTAAGGGTATTGTGCGTTTCGATTTCCGTATAGTTGGACAAAAAATTTTCGTGCATATATATATATATATATATATATATATATATATATATATATATATATATATATATATATATATATATATATATATATATATATATTAACAAACAGATACTACAAACTCCAAAAAATATTGGCGATAAATTTCAAATATAAAATTAGAAATATATGTTTTTAAAACTATCTTTGCTGACTCATCATGAGATAAAACTTACAGAATGGTAACGACTTAAGCATAGAATATCTAAAATAGAAATATTTTGTTATAGATTGACAGGTTTTGATAAATTTTGCGATGGCACCTTCTATGTTGTTTTAGTGCTAGATTGGAAAGAATTTGACAAGGTCAAGACAAATAAGCCCCTTCTATCGCGGAAGAGTACAGGTCCATCACTTTAAAAATAGAAGGGGCTGAAAGTAATTGGTCGTTCTGATGATGGTTCTTGCCCATGGCTGTTTCAGTGTGGCAACAGAAGGTGCTATTGCCCAGTGTCACCTTCTGTTACTATCGAGATCTTATGTTTTTATGAAATGTAAAGGATCATAAGCTGGCCAAATGCTTTAACTCCTTCTTGGAGTAAAAATATGTTTTAACTCGATGCACATTACTGAACTAGAAGGAGGTAATGTGGAGTTACAATATGTAAAACTACAGCAAATAAAATCCATTGTCTACATTTAAGAGAACGAATATGGGAATTTAATTCACTGAATATGTCAAGAAATGTCTTAATTTTACGACAGTGTGAAACTTGCTTTCTTCATAAATTTCCATTTAGCCCCATTTGATATATATTTGTCTTTTATATTCTTTTAAAGTACTTTTAATTTGTCACCGTTCTCTTCAAGGGGATATTGTTAAAAAGGAAAGAAAGAGAAGAAAGAAGGAAAAGAAGAAAGAAAGAAAGAAAGAAAGAAAGAAAGAAAGAAAGAAAGAAAGAAAGAAAGAAAGAAAGAAAGAAAGAAAGAAAGAAAGAAAGAAAGAAAGAAAGAAAGAAAGAAAGAAAGAAAGAAAGGGAAATACATCAGTGAAAAATGGAAAAAAAGAAAAAAACAACTTGTTTTTGGATAATAAGAAGAAAGGAGAAAATAAGAAATAAGGTGAAAAGGAACATATGTTGCCGATTTTGACTTGGCTGTGTATAGGTCCAGCCCCAATATCTCCCACCCATATAAGGGCCAAATCAATCATCGGTGTGTTTTCTGGCTGCATCGGCTAGTGCAAAAAACGCACTGTGGATGGTACATCTTTGGAAAGGGCTCATGCCACGGTGGTTAAAAATTTATATATTACAGAAGCACAGTTTCCTATACGAGGTTTAAATGGACATAAAGTTGATAGAACTTTGTTGATACATGCTAGTGGCTGACATTACTAAGGAGTTAATACGCTGGTAAATGTATTTTCCTAATCGCCCATACACCAAGTCAAGTCCATTGCTCCATTGTCCGGTATATCATCTGGCGATTGTCATTACATCGTCCGTTCAGAATTCACATTTTCAATTTATTTCTGTCAACTGGGTTCTCTTCAGTGGCAGTGTAATGTGATAAAATGATAAAATACGATTTGGTACTAATTAGCTTCTATCGTTATCCTTTTTACCTGTCCCAGACCATTTCTTTTGGTGTTTAAAATGTACATTTGCACAATCTCCCTCAAATATCTACATCTGATATCTATTTATTTCTGATTTTAACATGGTTTTGATATTCTGCAATGATTCATGAGGAAACATATCGCTACAGTGAATAAAGGAATACCAGTGTGTTTGTACTGCAATGCCACATAAATACAATACCCATGTACAAAGACTTAAAACAAAAAGGTGAATTTTAAAACGACAATAAGTGACACTGGGATAGTGGTAATGGAAGGAAGGTTCACGCAAATAGAGGCAAACATTGATTTTAAAGATTGGTTTCCATCAGTAGACACAATTTCAGCAGACGAAAACAGCACTGAGAAACATGGTTCTAGACGTAAATGTGGTTCAAATGAGAAAGCAGCCCCGCTTACATCCTCCGGCAACACTGGCCATGCAACCAGTGCACCTATGGCAGGTAAACCAGCTTTACAGATCTTCAATCTATTGCAAACTACCAGTACGTTAGAAACTCAGACTCCTTTGCATGGCAGGGAACTTATGATTCACTAACAAAACTGCTTTGCACTGTAGTAAAATTGAAATTGGGGTAGCACCCCCGTGGTGCATTGTGATGTCCCAGCTCCGCTCCCCCCCCCCCTGCGAGTTACCGGAAATGGAATGAGATCACCCACAGTTGTGATGTGAATGTATGGTAAGATAATTAACTCTCACCTTGTGCATCCAGGGAACTAGTTATAGCAGCTTGGCAGTGGTTGACCCTGTGGTCTTGATTTACACTATCCTCACAGTCCAACCTCTTACTGTCATCTGCAATGGATCTGTGTCTTGATGTCAACATCTTATATGAGACTGAGGCCATGCTTACCACAGGTCTACTATGACTGATAGCAGCTAATACAGCTCTGTACAACACTCTCCCCATGCATAAAGAATCAGCCGATACCTTCAAATTACAAAATTCAAAACAAATCTGATTCCTCAGATTATGCCACTATGATTATTTCACATCTATTCATAAAAAAATATGAAAGAGTCCACATGCAAGCTAACATTCCATAACCATCAGCTAGTGAACTGCATATCCAATACCACAGACTGCAAGTCATGATACATTTATACACAGATCATCATTCCCCAAGAAGACTTACAATCACCCACAATCAACATAACCAGTCAATCTGTTGATTGAGCCACCAAATCTATTTCATGTATACACGCACAATACCAATTTTCCCATTGGGAAAAAACATGCAATGTATGAAAACACATATACAAAATGTAAAACATGTGAATCTTAATTCACAATCAAAAAATGGAACCCATGCAGCCTTCATCCTGCCTGGTTACCCAATGAGTGCATGCTCCACCTGAAACAAGAAAAAAATATGTTAAAACATGCAAATGATCAATCCTGCGAATCAGATCACATTTTCAGAACAATATATATCAGCAATCTACTCAGCAGTGGGTCCTGTAGTGTTTAGGAAGACAGAAAATGCATCTGAGTTCCTTTTTTTCAACAAACTGAGCTGCTACGTATACCGCAGAACTGTCTGGCGGTTTCTGATGTTATATTACAAACCAGATGCAATGGCATGTTGATGGCATCTGCAATGGCTTGTGCAACATCAAGACATCACTTGTCATGCTCTGTCAATGAACGGCTATAATGGATGCCCACTTCCCCCACTGTTACAACTTTTGGCAGCTGAAAATATCTTTCCAGGAGAGCAAGATGTTCCACTGCTTTAAATTTACTGGCAATCCTGGGATGAGCATCAAAGGTCAACCTGAACCTATGGTCTCGAAGTATGTGCTGCTGCTCCTTGGAAGTTGGCCACTTCCATGGGCAACAGAAGTTGCTGATAGCAAACTGCAGACCAAGTGCCCTACCAGGTGTAGGCTGCCTATCCAGCACCTGCTGCAAACTGTGGCACCCAACATCTTACAGAAGTTCCGCGAGATGAAAGTGGGTATCTGTGACCTGATATGGTTCAGGGACCACATTCTGCAACACCATTACCTCACTCTCCAGTTGTTTGAAGGCCTGCTGTCACTCAATAGGCATGCGACACACCAATTATGCCAAAATTTGCCAATGTAACACGGACAGGATGGAGTTAGGTGGAGAGACCTTGTGTACCCTGACCACCTCCAGCTGCTTTCTCCTTTCATAAAACTGCCACAAAGCATGCTCCAGGTGGCTGACAACTGCTCTGTGGTCTGGGCACCAGTGATTTTAAATCACATGGTGCAGTAACTCCTCTGTCGTCTTGATATTCGGCTGATAGAAGCTGGAAAACTCCTCCAATGAGCCCCACCCACAATTCCAGTTTCTGGCCGTCAAAAAGGGGCTCAGATGTAACCCAATATGCCAGGCCCATATTCTCCCCTTTTGTGCCTCCTGACCACAGAACCAGCAAGCTGACTCCGGAGCCATATATAAAGGAAAGTATCCTTCATCACATATCCCTTGCTGTGCACATCTCGTACTGGGCACATGGGACAGGGTCTGGTTTTACCAGCAGGAGTGCTCAGGCTGACAAAGACTTCTGACACAACCTCCTGGTCAAGATCACTGCCGGTCTGGTCCAGGACAGTCCATTTCTCATCAGACGACATGTTACCTACATTAAATAGATACATCATAATAATGATTTATACATATTTACAAATCATACAGAAGTTTGAACAGTATTCTGCTCATACTATAATGACACTATTTACAGTGGCTAGTCAATGCCAAGGTGGTGTTCGAACAGACATTCCGCTCAAACTACTTACACACTATATGCATTTGCTAGTCATAATCTTTGAGATAAACAGGCCGTTTAACCTGTCTACCCCCTCTGGTGCAAACTCGACTGCTGTGAACCGGTATATCATCTTCGTCAGAATCTGAGCCACTGGAAAAATCAACATCTTGCTGCTGGTCAACTACCCCACCAGGTTGGGAACCAACATCAGTGTCAAGATTGTCACTAGCTTCTTGACCATCTCCTGATTGTGTTGGATTATCAGAAGCACCATCATCTCCAATAAAGAAATTATCCAGATTGATGACGTCAGTTTCATCCAACTTGCTTGATCATAAGCGATAGTCTCATCCAGCTCCAGCAACTCATGACATAACCTCCGCATCCACATAGGAATCTGTCTGTCATTACAAATTTTCAGTCGCTCATGGTGTACCACTGATTCCTGCATCACGGATCTTGTATTGTGCTGGTGAAAGGACACAAGTAACAATGTATGGAACTCTACAAACAGATTTCAGCTTGAGACTCTGTACCACTTTGGATGCAGAATGAATCTTATAAACCATGTCCCCTCATTCAAAAGAACGTTCAACCACTTTCAAATCATAGTTTCGCTTCTGCCTCACTTGTGCCGTTTTTATGTTTTCCCTGGCTATGTCATGAACACACTATAATCGTTCATGCAGTTGCTTGACATACTCTAACTCAGACACCAAATCATCACCATGACATAAATGAGTTCCGAGCAGAATATCGACCGGTTTCTTCACCTCCCTGCCCAACATGGCGGAGAAGCCTGTCTGCCTGTGCACCATATTCTGAGTACCCCTGAGACTGCACCTGATCATAGATAACAGTAAACTATTGTATCTTTCCACCTGACCATTAGAACATGGGTGGGACAGAGTGGTCCTGGTCTTTGTTATCTGCAGAAGTCCGCAGATAGCTCCAAACAATTTCCCATCAAAATTTTTCCCTTGATCAGAATGGATTTGAAGGCTGCAACCAAACATGGAAATGAATTCATAAACTATTTTCTCAGCTACAGCCTCTGCTGATTGAGCTGGGAGTGGAAAACATTCAACCCATTTGGTATACTGGTCTACAACCATCAATACATATTGATTCCCTCGTTTACTACACGTAATTGGTCCCAAGATCTATGTGGATCCATTCCAATGGAGCCCCAGCGTGAAACATCCCCAAAGCAGCTTTTGGCCATCTTCTTGGTTTTTTACTCTTGTTACAAGAAGCACAAGTACTCACAAGTTCAACAATGTCTTTCGAAATTTGATACCAAAAAAAAAATTTTCTCACTGCATCTACTGTTTTGGTCTGTCCCAAATGCCCTGAGAGGGGTAGGTCATGGCTGAGTCTCATTACTTCATCCTTAAGAGACCTCAGAACTACCAAACACCTTCTTGAATGTGCTCCTTCCAGCTTGTAATGAAGAATACCATTCCTCATGACTAACTGGCTTTTACACAACCATAGGTGCTTAACAGCTGGACCCGTTAACCATAATTCATTATTTGATGGTGGATCTGTGGAAGCTTACCACATCAAAACACTTTTCAAATCAGGATCTTCATCCTGGGCCTTTCTGACGTCCTCCACAGAAAAACAATCCACCCAATTGCCACCTCCGTTTACAGCATCATAGCTATCATCTGCTGACACTGCTCGCACTGTCAAAAGTGTCATGTCATCCTCAAACTTCGCCCACTGACGATAAGCTCTGGCACAACCCCCACAGGGCAATGATGTCACTGTTGCTCCTGCTTGGTAACAATTACACACTTCTAGAGTATCAGGTCGTCTCAATAACGCATCTGCATTGGTGTGGTCTTTACCTGGTGGGTGAATAATAGTGAGATCGTATTGAGACAATTCCTCCATCCAGCGAGCCAGTTGGCCTTCAACAAGTTTAAACTGCATAAGCCAGGTGAGGCTATTATGGTCGGTTCTTATAAAAACATGGACGTCCCAGCAGATAATGAAGAAATTGCCTTGTAAAGTGCACGACAGCCAACAGTTCCTTGCATGTGGTACAATAGCGCCATTGCGCTGGGCTAAGTGTTAAATTTTCATAACAAATGGTCCTCTCAATACCATCCTGGATCTCGCAAAGCTCTGCCCCAATGGAATGATCCGAAGCATCACAATCCAAGATAAAAATACCTTCTGGACATGGCAAAGACAGTACTGGAACACAAATAAGCAATTTCTTTATGTTTTTCAAAGCTACCTGATGTTCTTCCTCCCACTTAAAAATTGCTTTAGGACCAGTCAAACCATATAGACACTTGGTAACTTCAGCAAAGTTTGCAACATGATCCCTATGATAATTTTACAAAGCCCAAAAATGATTCTACATCATTAATGCAAGATGGAATAGGCTAAGAGTTTATCAGGATCGACAGAGATTCTGTCACCTGATACCAGCTTCCCAAGGAACTTAATTTCCTTCTCAAATAGCTGGCACTTAGTGGACTTCAGTTTTAGATCGTGCTCACGGAACCTTTGCAACTCCTCTTGTAGATTTTTGAGATGTTTGTTGAGCGTTTTACTTAAGATAACCATGTCATCCAGGTAGGCCAAAACGGTGCGCCATGTTAGCACTTGGAGCACTAAATGCATAGTTTGTTGAAAGGTCGCGGGCACCCCCGTTAACCCCAAAGGCATTCAAAGATGTTCATACAGGCCATTCCTAGTAATGAAGGCTGTTTTGTGCCGATCACGCTCATCCATTTCTACTTGATGATACCCAGAGGCCCGATCTAAGGCACTGAAATAAATACTGCCACTCAGGGTATCATAATATTCCTCTATAAGAGGTAGTGGAAATGCATCTTTTCAGTTGACGATAATGATACGCCATCTAACCTTCCCGTCTTTTTTCCGAACAAGCACTGGTGGTGAAGCCGATTCTGAATTGGATGGCTGTATAACTCCACTATCCAGCAAGGATTGTAAATGCTTCTCTTCCTCATCTTGGAAGCCTAGTAGTTCTCATGTGCTGACGAATATGCTTAGCATCCCCTGTGCCAACTCGTTGCTTGATTACTGAAAAGCACCCTAAGTCTACATCATCTTTGGAGAAAACATCAGCAAATTCCATTAACAGGTCTTTTACCACATTTTGCTGATCTGGATCAAGATTTGACCCAGTTTTCTTCAGAAGATCCCTGAGGTGCTCAAGCACTTCTTGAAATGCAGTCTGTGCTGTTCCAACTTGTCGAACAGTAGCTTCTCTGGGAAGATTGATGTCAGAATCTTCCCCCATCAGAACATCCACAACAAGATTTTCCTCAGCACCTTCTGCATGATCTGGAATATCATGGTCATCTTCTGGCATTATAACCCCGTCAGACAGAATGGCATTTCCAATAAAATGTCCTCATTCAAGCTAAGGAATCTATCTGTAACATTCATAATGTTGACAACCATCTGACCTTGACCTTTCACCAATGTCAATGGAATCCATAACCCAAAATATTGTCCTGTAGGCATCACAACATAATCTTGCCCATCAAATATTTTTGACTCTACTCTAGCCTGAACATAACTATTTGGAGGATCTACTACTTTTTTAGTCAAAGTCACCCTGGACACACTAATTGGCTGATCTCCACTGTACTTGAGAACTGCAGAGGCTGGTTCCTTATTCATTTCTAATATACAGCGCTCTAAGTCAATTTTATATTTCTGAGCCAGCAGAAAATCTAGCCCTAAAATCAAACTATCGGTGATGGGAGCGATGTACATATTCCACCTGTATGTCCTGTTACCTAAGGCAAATAAAATTTCTTCCACCTTCTTGACCTGAAGAATTCCTGCCTTTGCAGCACCTTTCAGACGAACATATTCTAAAATCTTTGCTCTTATGCCCAACTGCTTGTACAGATCTTCACTAATTACAGTGACCTGCACTGCGGAGTCTACAATAGCATCCACTGTGATGTTATTTAAGTGTACTAGCACTACCATGCTGCCACCATGGTTAACGGTCCTAACAGTAATCTCCTGTAACTGTGAGTCTGTAGCCATCTCTAGAATATGCTCATGAGCTGCACCAGTTTGGAAAGCATCTGTTATCACTCGAGACAGACTTTCCGCCTCACCTGAAAACAGACTGTTTGTAAACAAAGATACCATGGGACTGCTGATGTTTTAAAATCAGATGAAACACACAGAGATGATGAATTTGACTTTTGAGACAGACATTCCATCTCGCATGTCATGACATCCAGTAATGATGATGATGAAAGATCTTGGCCAACTTCTATTTCTCGGGTCGAAGCGCGGCCACCTATTCTGACCCTGTTAAGTTTGACTGCCTTCTTGGGGGTGATGGTGATCCCTTCTCCTTATTTGGGCTTTTTTTTTATCAGGTGGCCTTGCTGGTCACACCCGTGACACTTTACCTGGCTTAAATCCCATCTTCTGCTGGGACTGAAATCAGGAGTTATCATTTTATCGGAGGAAAGCAGTGCTTTGAAAAACTTCTGATTATCCTCCACTAACTTCCTCATGCTACATTGATTCTCTTTGAGGATCTTTTTCAGCATTTTAGACTGAGCTTCTTGCTGGTCAGCCCATGACAATCTTGGCTTTGGCAGTGTTGCAGGTGCTGCCACTACAGTACATATGCTTGCTTCTTCAGCCTCTACAACCTTCCTGATAAATCCTTTGGTTTTATGTGAGCCAAAAAAAAATAAAAAACTGTCGCCAAATGGTCACTGGCAAATCCTTTTGTCCAAATCTGCCATTCAATTTCATAACCAGCCTATCGTAGTCCTCTCTATCTGACTCACGCAAGGTGCCATAAAACTCTAGTCTCTCAGTGACTCTACCAGATGATCAAACTTCATAGCGCTGGACCACCCGTAGCGATTCGCTGAATGTTGGAAAGCAAGATATAATGAATGCCAATCATGCCTCTCATCATAAGTCACTGCCTTTGGAGCTGGTGGATCTATGAGCTGTCTCTCAGCCAACTTAGATTGTCCCGCCCTGCATCCACGAAGATTGTCAAATGGTCTATGGCTATCTGCAGTACCCGAGAATCTGGGCTGTGCCCCGCCGTACACCCCTCCGGCTGTAACCGAGTTCATGGCATTCAAGACTGGAATATGGGGATCCTGCCTCACTGGTCTTGGTGGTGACTGAAAATTGATCCCCTGAGGAAGACCCGTAAACTGAAAGTGATGTGTTCTCACATCTACTGGTTGTTCAGAATTGACTGCAGACAGATCTGTGTACTTACACTGCAGATCACCTATATTGGCCTCCGTATCTTGCAGCCTGGCATTGATGTTGACCTGCATCTGATCCATCTGTGGCTCAACTTCCTTTTTGTTGCCAGTAATTTCTGACCTCATCCCTAGCATCATGGCCATGACCGCATCAAACGGCTTATCCATTGAGGAATGGACACCGAAGTTGATCCTATGTTCCTTCATCAATTTCTCAAGTGTTTTCTCTGTGCCCGCTTCAGGAATATCTAATATTGTGAGTTCATCTAAAGCACCTCCAATTTGCTAAATCCCTTTAAGCTCTTCCAATGTGGCATCATTTATGTAAATGATATCCATGTTGTTAAACTTTGGAGAACTTCACACTCAATGGGACAATTGCAAACAAGTCAACACACTGTAGTAATTGTTCAAATTTTTTATTATTCAATACAGAGATTCCGCATGAAATCATAAACAAAACAACATATGGTGTATGTGTGCAAACAATGCGCTGCAAAATTGTGTATGTGTACAAGAGTCTGTAGAACAAATATAGGATTCACAATTGAGTGTCAAATTGATTTTATGCAGAGATCCGCATCAAATCAGCACAACAAAATACACTCTATATGTGCAAGAAACATCAAACTTGTGAAATAAATTAAATCTCTACCTTGCAGTGTCAATTTTTTATTTTATCCAGAGATTCCGCATGAAATCAGCAAAGAAAAATACACTCCAAGTTTGTCATGAGACAATTAAATTGTGGGTCTAATGAAATGTCTACAATATGTTGAAATGTGAATGCTTTATTTGTGGACAATAAAAATTTTCCATTGCTCCGTGTTTGACTAAATATTTCAGTCAACAATCACTACAAAGCTTGTAATTATTGTGGCAACTGTTCAGTTTAAACAAATTTGAATACCAGCAGAACTGTAAAAATGCAATGGTACTACCCACAAAAAATATTCCAAACTGAACGAGGGGGAAAAAATTGTGAAAACAGACCACATAAATTATGTTAATGAGCTTTCATGTGTCTGTTGCACAGTCTCGATTTCCCAGCTCCACTAGAGAAGTGACTCCATTGGAATACAGACTACAAACAAATTGACCTATCTGTCTGTAATTTACCATAATAAACTACAAACATTTGTGTTCAATTTAGAGAGAAAGAAGAAACTATCAAAGATAAAGCACAGGACTCAATGTGGCACCCTCGACTGCATGCTGTGGTCTCCCCGACGTCGACCTTGACACTGGAATAGCGCGGGTAATTCAAAATTTTCTGTGTATTTCCACTCACGCTGAAAGATGTTCCATGGCCGAAATTTTGCCATTTCACTGATCCTAACTGCCAGAAACGTGGCTATGTGGAACAATATTACATTTAAACTAATTTTAGTGCAGAACTTCCGCACTAAAAACATTTTTCTTCACGCCGGTAACCCGTTGTCCACAACGTGAAAAACTGACAAAGACAATCGTCACTCAATCCTGTAACTTGTTAGAAATGGCGAGTAAAATATCCAGGGGATTCTCCTTTTAATGCTGACATGAGTGTTGTGAATGTACGGTAAGATAATTAACTCTCATCTTGTGCATCCAGGGAACTAGTTATGGCAGCTTGGCAGTGGTTGTCCCTGGGGTCTCGATTTACACGATCCTCACAGTCCAACCTCTCTCTGTCATCTGCAATGGATCTGGGTCGTGACGTCAACATGTTATACAGACTGAGGCCATGTTTACGACAGGTCTACTATGACGGATAGCAGCTAATACTGCTCTGCACAACAGTTGCACATGAACAAGTTCGGTGAGAACAAAAAGAAGGAGATTTGGAAATGCATAGACGTGTCTACCCGCTCAGGGACAATATTTTCTGCACTTATGCTGTAGAGGTGCATTCTTCTTCCTCTACAGCGCTTCGGGGAAATCCTGGAGTGCCGGCGATTGATTCATATGTGTGTGTGTGTGCAGCATGGGCCAGCCGCTAGTGACGCTTGGTGGCTGAAGGCGGAATGAGTTGAATTGCTTACCTACATTCACAGTCGAGGATGGGTGTTTGAATTGTGAATAAAAAAATTCAGTTGCATGGTCATTTTCTGTTTTTTTGTGTTATCATGTATGAGTTCCCTGTTGATAGGGTTGTTTGTTTTTTCGTCAGGTTGGCATGGATGATTCTCTGCCCTCTGTTTTTTATTTTATTTTTTTTATCTGTCTACTTTTTGGAGTTTTCCTTCAAATCTATTTTCAAGCAGAGAAGGCATGTCCATGCGCTGATTGTTGTTTAGCTTAAGTTGTGTGGGCCGTGTGATAGCTGCTCAAGTGTGAGCCTGTTTCTTGATTACATGCACACGGTTAGTGCTTTAATTAGCAAGTGTGTTCTGTGTGGTCCACTAGGGCACTCATAATATTGCATAGGTGCATCATTGCTGCAATAGGGCTGCAGGGTGGACCCTTTTAAATTGAAGGTAAAAATTAGTAGCCCTGTTGCAGGAAGTCCATTACATTGGTTTCTTGGGCCCTGTGTTTTTGTGATCAAACTAATTGGCAGATGTAAGATAGTGGACCGATTCAGAATAATTGGTAAATCGTGTTAGGGCTAATTGAATCACAATCATTGTTAATCAAGCTCCATTTTTATTTATTGAAGTTGGATACTTGTGCAGAAATAGTTGCACAAGGTTTGTGTGTTGTGTTTGTCAACTTGTTCCTGTGCATTGATAGTGAACATTATATTATGCTAGGCCTAAGGTACGCCTATGTTTGAGTCTAAAGTGAGTCATGTGAAGTGTACAGGGGTTAGTTCAAGTTGGGTTAAATAACGTTCAATTGTGTGTGTACTTGTGCGGTCTAGATAGGCCTATAAGATTGATTGTGATTCAGGGTGTATTGTGTGACTACAAAGTGGGCTGTATAGATCCCTGTGGGGATACTGTATACAGGTCTGTGTAGGGTCCTTTGTTGGATGTTACTGCATAGTGGACTGTATTGATGCACGCCGCGTGGTTGCACCCTTAATTCAAGTGATTGAGGGTGGTAGTCCCCTCAGACATATCTGGCGTCAATTAGTTCTTAAGGCTTCTATGTGTTAATAAACATTTTGTAAATTGAAATTTTGATCTGTGAGTTTCCTTAATCATTTGTTTTTATGTCTCTGTTCTTAAGTGTTAAGTGGTGGGCCTTTGTCAGTGCTGTGTACGCGATCCTGGTGTAATTGGTGCTCATTACACCATTCGCTTGGTGCAGATTGAGTACTTGATTGACATTGCGTTTATGTAAAGCAGAACATGCACTGCACATGAACAGAACATGAAGCTGTACCTGCACTGAACATAAACAGAACATGAAACTGTACTTGCACAGGACATGAATTGAACATGATCATGTGCTGAACTTCAGTTGCATCTGTCTTGTAGAACTTTTACTGTGATTGCAGTGTGATACATTCCCTGTGATTGCAGTTCAGTATATGTAGGCCTATAGTATTCTTTGTTCATTGTTATTGCAACTCTGAACAGTAGTGCAATTCAGGTGTGCCATGATTCATTTAAACAGTAGTATTGCATGTAAATTTGTGCTTGTGTTCAGTGTAATCCCCTAGCTGAACTGAAAGTAATCATAAATGGAAAGTATCAAGAATTTTATGACTTTATCACTGAACATAACATATTGCCAAATATTTTACTACCTACCAGATTATCTAAATGGAATGCCACATTAATTGATAACATTTTTAGTAAAAACTCAAATTCATGAAATCCTATTCAAACAGGAATTTTAGTTCATAAATTATCAGATCACATGCCCACAATATCAGCTATTAATTTCAATACAAATGCTAATCATACCAATAAAAACAAATACACTTTAGAGCTTTTACAGGTAATGCTACTCGTGATTTCCTTGAAGAATTAAACAACACAGAATGGGATTCTATTTTTGATAATAATATAAATGCAGATCCTCAGCTAAATTATGGTAAAAAATTCTCAGTCAAACTAGATAATATGATTGACAAACACTTTCCTTGAAAAAAGAAAAAAATCAGCAAATACAAACACACACAAAAATGGATCACCAAAGACATCTTCAACACAGTGAAACATAGAGAATATGCTTTATAAGAAAGTTCACTCTGTAACATCAGAAACTAAGAGGTATGATGATCTGTCTACAAGGCTCCAACAATGCTCCTATGAAGTCCGATCGATGATTTGTAGGGCAAAATCTGCTTATTATCTGGCAGAATTTAATAAATACAAAAACGATATTAAAAATACATGGAAAACCATTAAACATGTCCTAAATAAATCTAACATTCACAAAGCATTTCCTTAGTATTTTGATATTGACAATAAACAAATAACAGATACACAGGACATTGCATCAAAATTTAATGATTATTTTGTCAATATTGGTCCAACACTGGCAAAGAAAATTAACACTGAAGGGAAAAAAGCTTTTCAATCATATCTATAAAAAATATCAGTACAAATTCTACTTTCCAATTCACGTATGTGGATGTAGATCAAATAAAGACCGTGATATCCAATCTAAATCCTAAAAAGTGCTGGAGTAGATAGCATATCCCTCATACTTCTGAAGCTCCGCTCGGAGGCCTTAAGTAAACTTCTAACTGCTATCATTAACCAATCTTTAAAAAAATGGTATCTTCCCTCACAAATTAAAAATAGCCAAAGTAAAACCAATTTTCAAAAAAGATGATCAACATGACTTCAAGAATTATAGACCCATATCTCTCGCACCATCTATCTCTAAAGTTTTTGAAAGTGTGGTCGATACCCAACTCTTCCAGTATTTCACTGATAATGCCTTGTTTTATGATCACCAATATGGCTTTAGAAAGAATCACTCAACGGAAACAGCTATTCTAGAACTTCCTGATAGAGTAAAGGATGATCTAAAAAAAAAGAAACTTCCAGTTGCTGTCTTTTTGGACCTTTCTAAAGCCTTTAACACCATAGATCACAATATACTTATAAAAAAGCTTGGACATGGTGGAATCGTCAATACAGAGCTTCAGTGGTTCAGTAGCTACCTACGTAATAAATTTCAGTATGTTGAAATTGAAAACATTAAATCGCCATCACAGAAAATTTCTACTGGAGTCCCCCAAGGCTCAATTCTGGGCCCACTTTTATTCTTAATGTATAAAAATGACCCACACAAACCTAGTAATTTTTATTCAATCATGTACGTTGATGACACTAACTTGTTAAGTACAGTATGTAATTTCACAGATGATACATCATCACACTCTTCATTATCAGACAATGTAAATAAAGAATTAACTAAAGTTAGTGACTGGCTAGCTGTGAATAAATTATCTTTGAATGTTAAAAAAACTAAATTTATGATCTTCCATACAAAACAGAAACAACTATCCCAAGAACAAATACCAAACATAAAAATTGACAATCATCAGGTAGAGAGAGTAGAAAGTTTCAAATTCTTGGGTGTCTTAATTGACCACAATCTTACTTGGAATAACCATGTCACTCTTATATCTAACAAAATTAATTATCCCGGACATATGGTATTCTAGCCAAATTGAAGAACCTACTACCTGAAAGCATTCTACAAATAATTTATAATGCTTTATTCCTGTCATATCTAAATTTTGGGATAACAGCATGAGGGTTTTACCCCTGTAGCAGACTGTTCAAGCTGGAAAAAAAGCAGTAGAGCTGATTTGTAAAAGCAAATATAATGCACATATATCACCTATCTTTAAAAGACCTGGTTTACTTAAAGCTACAGACATTTTTAAATTATCCTGCCTCAAATTGTATTTCAAATATGAAAGTAATATGTTACCAAACTATTTCAATAACTTATTCAACTATAATCAAGCACAAAAGACTGAGAGACCCAGAGGAGTTTCGTTCTCGCTCCATGAAGATATGATGCAACAATACATAAAGTCCCCACTTTAACCCAACTATGCCAATAATAGTCACCAATTCTAAAGCTAGTCATTTGTCTATTAGATACAAAATACCTGATCTACTCAATAAAAATTACTTACCTGAGATTGTCAAGTCAAAAAATCCAAACTCATTCCTTCAAAGGTTTTACCCAATATGCAAAGAAATACATCATTCATAACTATGAAACAAACTGCGATATTGTCAATTGTTATATCTGTACCAGTAATACCAATTAATAATTTACCTTATTAACTACAAGTATGTATTATCTTCATTTGGTCTGCAAAAACTTTTTATTCCTTCAGCCAACAGCGTATGTATAGTGTATAGAAGTAATCATTAATTAACCTTAAGGTGGCCTGCATGACAGCGATTCTTCGGAATCTTAGTGCAGGTCTCCCGGTTTAAATATGAATATGTTTGTATTGTGTATATTACTGATGTACTGAAGTTTAGACCCAATGAAGCATTTCAACTGTCAACTGTAGCTTGTGTTAATGTTGGGTGGTTGATTTGGTGGCCTATGCTGGCTTTGCTGCACCATTCTGTGAATGTGTACTCTAGAGAGACACTGTGTGTTTTGTAGAGCAGGTCACTTGCTTAATTTCCCATTTCAATAACTTTTACGTATTTTTAATCACAACACTGGTAGTGGAGATTGTTTTGAAAAAGGGATTGTATCACAGAGTTGTGGTAGTTAAGTACTGTTCTTGCTGCTTTTCATTGTGCTGCCTTTGTGGATAATTTGAGTTCATTTTAGAGCATTTAATAGGAAGGAGATGCATTTTGAAATGGCAGGGAAACAGGTTATTAGTTACGGGACTGGTTATGGGCCTGCAGATGAAGGGGAGCAGGCCAGGGATGAGAATGAAGGGTTAAACCCTGAGAGTGTTGGGGATGGGATTACACTCCCAAGTGTGAGCCAATTACCTATGGGGGGAACAGGGTTGGGTAGAGCAAACCTCTGCTTTTGAAAGAAGAGGCAAGAGTCCATGCAGCGAAATATGCAGGAAAGCCTGCAGCGAAGTATACGGGATAGTATACAGCAGATGCGGGGCAAGCTGCAGAAGGATATGCAGTTGTGGCAGCAAAGAGCACAGTGAGACCTACATGAAAATGTACAGCATGGCTTGTCTAGTGGTTCACAGGTGCATGGGTATGTTGGACTAAGTCAGTTGGGAGCATCTCAGTGGGAGGTACAGGCTGGGAACCCGCAAGCAAGGAGGAGTTTGGGGACCCAGTGCATGAGATCCCCAGGGCGAGGGTTGACCCCTCATACAGTATGCAGCCCTCAGGCAGGTCCATCAGGTGTGGGATATGGGGATGGAGACTTTGTTCCTCCCTCCCCAGCAGAAGAGCAGCCAGCACCAGAACCCATCTTACCTGGATCAATACCGCAGTATATACAGGATGTGGACAGGAAAATCAGATCTTGTCTCTGACCATATTTTGGGGATAGGATGGGAAGGTCGGGTGGTCCTCTGGGTAACTCGAGTCTATTTCCCAAGGGTGATGATGGAGGGGCAGGCCATCCAATAAAACAGTCTCAGACCGCCCTCAAGCCATACAATTTTCAGGAAACTTAACACAATAGGGTGGTGCCGGGCCCAAGAGGACCAGGTGGGAAGGTGCAAAGGAAAGAGATAGTGATACAGGATTTAGGCCCTTCCAGGACCCTCACGGGTTGGGTCCTACCCCCCAAAGCATGAGGGGGATCAGCTTGGGCAGGCACTACAGCAAGTGCACCCCCTTACAGGTTATAAGATGGGAGAGGGGGTTGTGTCCAGTTGTCTACAGGGTACCAGAGACCAGTTGTATAGAAGAACTGGGGAACGAAGGCAGGATATAAGAGAGAGCCATGGGGACCATAGTTTTTGTACCCAGGGGAAGTCTTGATGCCCACTCCCCTGGATGAAGGGACATCTTTGGTCAGTTTACTCAAGTGAGGTCTCAATATAGAAGGACTTATGAGGGGGAGGTTTCATCCGAAGGTAGTGAGGGTGAGGAGCCCCCTGTGGGCCAGAAGGAACTGATTCCCTCTGAGAGAAGTAGTGGGAGAGGTGTAACTGACCGGGTCAGGCCACGGGGGCATGAAGCTGATGTCCCTCGTGCACCGGCATCTAAACCACCACGATATGATGGAACCATCCACTGGGCCTCTTTTGAGGTTCCTTTTGAGTGATACACCCGCAGGCATGGGTGGTCAGAAGGGGAGAAGTTTGGTCAACTCAATCAGTGTGTGGTAGGAGAGTCCATGCCTACAAAGGCTCGAACTGATTTAGAGCTGCGGAGAGTCAGCCGTGAGGTTTTGGAGAGCCCCATTGCTCCTTAGCCAGAGACTAAGGGCATGGTGTCAGCACGGGCAAGTGACTTGGGTGGAAGTTTGCCAGTTGTCCTAAAGCCCATTAGCATCTGCATTGATGTAGTGGTTGAAAGTGTCCCAATGCAGGGTGGAGAAAGATTTCCTGTCCGGTTGAATGACACGCCTAATGAAGAAGTAGTACTGAAAGCAGGCACTTGTATAGGGCAGTTGACTCATGCACAGGTCCTAGATAGCTCAGATAGCACCTCTGAGATCCTTGAGTCTCAGAGGAGGGTAGTGACCTCCTCCTTGTCAAGGGAGTCTGAAAAAATTTCTGATGATGCTAATGGGTCTCAGAGAGGTGTAGAGGGTACTCAAAAGCATGTCGCCTGTGACTCCGAGGCTTGCACATTGCAGGAAAGTAGAGACCTTCCTCCCCATATACAAGACTTACACATGACTAGTAGCACAGATTTTCCTATAGAAGGGGCAGCAGAGCCCCAAGCCTTGCTTTTACAGCCTACAGATGTCTTTGCTAAGGATGACACTGATTTGAGTTGCTGGGATGATGATTCATTAGATGAAGTGCAATTAGACGTCCTTGGTCCCTTGCTGGTAAGCAACGTGAAGAACAAACATGTCCTGGCCAATGTGGATCGCCTCTCAAAGTGGGTTAAGGCATACCCATTGGAGGACCAGACTGCCGTTTCTGTTGCTAGGAAGCTTGTCTATGACTTCATCACAAGGTTTGGGACCCCTGCAGGGTTCCACACAGAAAAGGGTAAAAATGTGGATGGGGAGCTCATTTGGGAAGTCTGTAGGTTGCTGGACATGTGGAAAATACGCACAACCCCGTATCGTCTCAGCTGTAACAGCCTAGTTGAATGGTTCAATCACACATTGATAGAGATGTTTAGGTCTTATGTCAGTAGAGATCAGAGGGATTGGGACTAGCCCATCCCTTTCTTGGTAGCAGGTTGCATGAGTACCCCCCATGCCAGGACAGGTTTCAGCTCTAGCCACCTTATGCTCGGTAGGGAGATTAGATGGCCACTGGATGTAGGGTTGGGGAGAAAAGTGACCCAGGGTGACCATGAGTCTGGTGTAGATTTTATCGAGCATTTTGCAAATGGCATCAATAGTGTGCATGAAGTAACTTATCGAGCTCCTCACATGACTCGGGAGCACCAAAAAGGTTGCTGTGACATGAACCTCTTAGAGAGGCAATGTAAGCCAGGAGACTTGGTCCTTGTCAGGGATGCCAGGCGTGTTCCGGGGAAGAGTCCAAAGTTGCAAAAAATGTGGGAAAAGCCTTCTCTGGTGAAGCAGTGCCAGGGTGCAACCCTTTATTTGGTGCAACTCAGAAGAGGTCAGCAAGTGCTGCACCCATGACAGACTCGGGAAGTAAACTTGTGAGGTCATTCCCAAATGGCTCGGGTGAATGCGGCAAAAGTTGCCTCAGGAGACTGGCCCTATTCCACCAGATCATGCACTGAGGATAGAAGATGCACGAAAAAGAATTCCACTTTCACAGGAAAATCCAGGAGCCACGAAAAAAGATGGGGCTTTTGGGAGGCATACCCAGTCCCATGATATGAGTACCCAAACAAGTGAAACTCCCAGGCAGAGATTGTCTCTACCCTGGCGAGCATCTATGATGGTGCACATGGCAGCCACTAGCTGTGGTCGCTCCTGGAGTGGAGCCATTGAAAAAATAGAACACCAGCTCAGACCTGTCCTTTTGGATTTGGCATCGAGTGAGTTGGCTGTCTTTCAGCCCCGGCTGCATCGATGGGAATAAATTAGGTTCTCTCAGCCCCTCAGTAGGGGAGAAACCCCCAAAGGGGGATGGAAATTTAGTAAAAGCTATCTCTTCCCAGAGTGGGGTGTTTACTACTGAAGAGGCTGGGCTGGAACAATGCAACAGGCAAGGGTGGAGGCAGGGCCCTCCACCTGAGGTGGTGATACAAAGGGGGAGATCAACCTTTGGAAGAAATATACCAAGGAGGTTGGACACTACAGAGGTATCAGGGCCATGTCCAGGAAGATCAACAGCTATGGTCACCAGGACTGCCTTGCTGGGGCCATTTGATCTAAATGTGGGGACTGTGGAAGCGGAAAGTCTGACATCTCGCCCTGAGAGTCAAGTTGTCCTCATGTTGGGATGGGGCAGCAGGAAGAAAGGTTCTCCCCCCCCCCCCTCTCAGGGGGAGACTCCCAACAATTTGATTCGGCTTTCTGGGGGGAGCGGCCAGCCATAGCAGATCCTGTGCCCACATTGGACCTTGGACAATAGAGAAAATTCCACACCAGGTGGGGAAGCCGATCAAGGAGCAGATGGATCCAGTGCCCCCAACTGACACGAGTGAATAGTTTGCTGTTTTGCAGCCACAGTTGTATGGTTGGAGTACTTTGTGTGGGGACCACCCCTCAGCTGAGGGAAGTGCTTCAGTGGGGAAGGGTCCGACATCCATCTCTGCTGCCAGTGAGAATGTGTCGTCGTTGCCTAGGTCACAATTAGTTGAAGCTCTGGGGCAGGAGCAAGGTCCCCTCCTGCAGCTAGTAGTGCCTAGAAGTCGGGCAAGGCTGACTGATAGCATGCTGTGGAGGATGGCTGTGTCAGCAGAAATAAGAACCTTTGGGGGGCCCACTGTCACTGTTACAAGGGCCACAGGAATGGGGTCCTTTGATTTAAACATCTGGATCGAAGATCAGATTGAGCAGTTGCCTGGCTGCAAGGTTCATGTAGGGGGTGACAGATCCAGTTGGGAAAGGAAAATGGAGCACGTGAACAATGATAAAGCTCGCAAGGGGGATTCCCCAGAGAGTTCTTGCCTGGAGAGGCCTGGTTCAGAGGAAAAAAACCCTCACATAGGGGAAGGACTGTCTTACATGCACTGAGGACCTGAAGTCACAAAAGACTAAATGGTAGGCAGTTGTACGGAAACCAAACATGGACCAGAGGTCCAGGTCCTCCTGCTCGGGTGCAGGTCACAAGAGGGGAATAGTGGCAAATAGTGCATAGTAAAGGTTGAGTCTTGTAGATAACAAAACGTGATGCAATTTCAGGTGTAAAAATGTTCTTTGTTCTTTTGTTTGAGAATATAGATGGCTTAGATGTTGAGATATACACACTCTTTGTAGATCGGTTTGCATTTGTCATCCACCAATAATTTGTCTTGAATGGACATTCGTACCCCTCTAGTGAACAAACATCATCCACAGGAAAAATGTTTTTCATTTCACATTTAACTGAGAAAATGAAACTATTTCTCATTGTAAATATATATAAATGGTGTTGAATTTAATATGTTATACACAATCTCATAATTTTAGTTCATGAGTGTATCTAATTAAGTGTGAAAAAGTGTTCTAATTTCATGGTTTAGGTGCTAGACCAAGGACATATAAAGGAATGCGACAGTCCTTGGACATTGCTGCAAAGGGAAGACAGCCACCTATCTGAGTTTGTACATCTCACTGGCACTGCACACGCCACAAGTCTTAAAGAAACTGCTTCAAAGGCATGCACCAAAAATATTCAAACAAGTGCTAAGTGTACATTGGACTTACCAGCAAATACTCCTGGAGGATCAAATGACACCACACGGTATGACCATGATAAACATTCAGCGTTTACAAACACGACACCCATGCAGAAAGACATTCATATGAAGTTTTCTTATATTGTACTTGTAAAAATCCCTGAAGAGGGCAGTAATGCATGTTTTGGGATAGACAATCTAGATTTCGTGCTACTTTGATTCAAATGTGAACCAGAGGTTCATAACTGATACGTCGGACCCTGTAGATTGGTCTTTGTCCGTCATCCATCAACAACTCACACTTTCCATTTCCTCACCTTCTGACACCCTCCAGAGATGTATTGTGATTGCACCTTGGGTGGGTCATTCACATTTGCTCAACTGCAGGCTTTTATATGTACGCATGCGTACATGCAGTCTTCCATTCATTTTTTCCCTCATTTTAGGAAAAATTACAATTGCTTGGAATCGTGTGATGAATTGCCTCAAGATTAGATACCAGCCATCTTTGTACCTGTTCGTGGCACTTCAGTTCATTTTTTTTTTTTTTTTTTTTTTGAGGCTATTTCTGTGGTTTTAAGAATTCAGACCTGTTTTCCTGAGCTGTAAAATTCAATAAAAATGTCTGTATTTCACGTAAAGTATATAAATGCAGAAACGTGAGCATGACGTGAGCTTTATACGTCCCACACAAAGAAATATATGATGTGAATAGTAGGAAAGCTGAAACCACTACATTATATTATGCATTAACAAAACAATTAAAAAATAATAATATTGGAGGCTTGTCTAAGACTACAATTTTTGTCCCATCATTCAAAATCTTTCGGAAAAGTTAAGAATTCTTTAATTTTGACGCTTATAGATGGGGCCTCTTCACAGGTCATTGGATACTGCCCAGGTCTTTATAAGGGGTTTATACTGAGTGCGCGAGATACCCTGAATTAGCTGGTAAGCTGTCCCGGATTTGGGGGCCATGAGAGAGAATAAAATCTGTCGGTATTATTCGTTGCCTTTGGAAAACTTCTATTAATATCAATGGCCAGTGAGAGCAGCAGAAAACTGACATAGTACAGAAAACGAAGAAACTTTTGTGTCAGTTTGTGAAGGGAATCAATCAGAAAATTCGATGAGGGCAAGTGCTGTAAAGCTCTACGGAATGGAGGCGAGTCGTGGAGTACCGTTAAGCATGTTCTAGTAAATGAAGGGCAACCCCGAGGAAGCAATATAACATTTTTCTGCATTGGAAAATCCTTGTTGACCCTTGTGAAGCGGCAGATATCATGAATAATTACTACATTAACCCAACTACAAATATTGGTGACAGCCATTGTACCAACTTATCAGACCATTCAAGCATAAAACCAAATAAAACAATTCATCCAAGACAACGAATTTTCCACCAAAAGTTTGGCTTTCTGATTTTACATGAATTTAAGAAATTATACAATAGTCCATGAGAGTACATTCATTGTTAGCACAGGGATACACGTTCATCATCTCACCAAGATTGTCGACTGGCTTCAATGGAGGTAATGACTCTGGCAATATGCCACATATTTCATAAATGCAGTACACTACATGTAGACAAGTACATTTGGCAACATTGCATTGAAGATGATCACACATCTTGTGTATGCATGTGCCACATGCATCAGTTAAACCCGAATATAATTGCGGTGCGATGGGCGTAACATTTTGACAAAAAACATTTGTGAATATATTTATAAAGACTGCCCCTTTGGGCTGGCGCAAATCGAGGACATGATGAGGTGAGCTTGTGCGGTGCGTGTTAGCTGCTTTTAAAAATCATTCTACGGTAACAATAAGCCTACGTCTATCTTTGCTTTGAACATGAATTGTCCACAAAAAACCCTGCCATTTCGGGTAAAATGCGACATTATAATCCGTGTTGTGTAATATTCCACATGATACACATTCGTGATACATTTTGTGTCGTTCGCCTTATCCTTTATCAAGATTTTGAATCACATGTTATTTTCTTAAGTGCTTTCTAAAATTGAAAAATAAGTCAAGGTCAAACAATCATTGGGCCACGGCAACCCAGTCGTAGGTCACCAAGTAGAGTTTTAATTACAATATACTCAAGTGCAATTTTGATCTGGACGCTGAATTCTTTTTGCCATTGATGTCCAAGCTACACGCAGTAATTACAACATCACTTCTTTCAACTTCACAGGCCTGATGACCTACGAAAAGTAGGTCAACATCACTGATATTACATGAGATTAGCGCATGATCGTTATAATATATACATTGTGACGTATAACTCAATTACTTTTTATATGGAATTTTTTATATTTGAAGACATTTTGGCTCATAATTTCCGTCAAATTATAGATGGAGCCACTAGTATCATATACGTGTGAGATTTTGACATCCCCTTTAATCGCACTGAATTCCATGAAGATGTATCAAACATTCGGTATGCTAAAGCGGTCTCACGATTTTCGCATTTTGACCCGTATATTACGTTATAGTGTAGGTTGCACCACCGATATCGAGCTTGATCTAGATTTTTATACTCTGGATAAGTTCTGAAGGTTATACGGGGCTATCTAGACTAGCAAGCCCTCGTTTGCATGTTGTTGTTTCCCACTAGTTAGAAAAATATATACATATATTATAGAATTATTGATTGGACCGCGAAACACTGACACACGGCGCGAGTTTACGAAGCAAACGAGGACTGGATCAAATCAGCGGCTTCTCTCTGCAGCCGACAAACGGCACTACGTACCGGTTGAAAAATCATCTGGTCAGCCTCCTGTCAGAGGCAGCCAATCAGGAGCCGAGGCCTCAGTTTGAACCAGTCGTCAATTATCAAATTCCCCTTCTCCCAGTCCAGTGTAAATGTAGCAGCAATATATGTCAATGACTTTCCAGCGCCAGTTGGCGAACTTACAAATACAACTTTTCCTTTGCCAAGATAATCATCATCTTCATTACAGTGAAAACTCGATATTTTGACGCCATCTGTTCCCTTACAAACATGTCAGATAACTAAAAAGATAAATAAATCAAATAACAATGAAAATTAACTTTTGCCATTCAAAACTTGTGTCATTATAATGGATAGGTCGGGTATATGTGTGTCGGTATAATGAGGTTTCACTGTATTATTATTATGTATTTTTTTTTGTTTGTTTGTTTAATGTATTCCCCTTTCACCAATTCCACTGACTGGCACATGAGCAAGGGCCAATGAAGGGTAGCCACCCCACCAAGCTCTCAACATGGCGCTGTCTCTGGACAGCGGGCCACAAGAGGCTTAATTCAGTGATTGTAAACCTTCCTCATTAATGCAAATGTGTTGTTAAAGATAAGGCAAGCATCCAGGCTCGTCCGTTTTCATTGATGAAAAGGAAAATGGCTAACTCATAGGTCCTATATTCCCCACCAATATGACTGGATTTTTGTCACCAAACAAAAAAATCGATATTTCAAATTACGCCTATTTTTCAGACACACATACAGTGCTATTAAACAAATAAGATCTTTGTATTTTTTATGTGTCCTCTTCGATGTGTAGAATTTCGTAAAATGATCGTGCCATTCACCAGGTCATATGTCCAACTCTGAAAAGGTCCAGCTGTCCATTATGGTTTTCGTGAAGTTCATGAATGTATTATTCATAGTTACAATCCTGCACCTTATTACTAGTAGGCTTGGGGGTGTTATCAGGCTCACACTTCTGAAGTGGGCAAACGATACGAATGCAGAGATGCTCTAGAGGGCTGGACGACACACGCTTCCACGTGTCGTTAAACTACGCCTGGTGATAACGACCAGTCGAAATGATAGCCAGTAATCTATATTTTCAAACTAAGAAACAGCTATACATTTTTTTAGAAAATTTGTTACGTAGCAAAAAGCAAATAAAAGGCAAAATTAGGTAAACTTCATTTTTGTTTTGTTCAATATGATGTAATAATGGCGCGACGAAATTATTTGATCGAAACATGTGTATAAATATTAGTTTTATTTTTCCTGGGATTTCGGACTGTCCTCTACTTACGTTTGCACATACTGAGAGAGAGAGAGAGAGAGAGAGAGAGAGAGAGAGAGAGAGAGAGAGAGAGAGAGAGAGAGAGAGAGAGAGAGAGAGAGAGAGAGAGAGAGAGAGAGAGAGAGAGAGAGAGAGAGAGAGAGAGAGAGCAATGTGTCGATTGGCATGCGCAGCATATGTTGAGTCTCTCCAGAATCGACGTGAGGCAGAATGAAATCCAGGTATAATTCAGGCCATAGCTAGTGTGGAAAGTAAGTAGTATTTTCATCGCATCATTTTTCAACACTTAAATGAATGATATTTGTATAGCTTTAAACCCTATTTTATGAAACTGGATAATGCGAACTCTATTTTGGTATGCTTTTGCAGGTTGTCATTATGTACCACTACAACGTATCCCAGTGTTTGACTTTGGCCCACAGGTCAGTGCTGCCATCTAGCTGACGGGAATGCATGTACTTTGGGTGGGTGTCTGTCAGGTTTGTTCAGTAGTGGCACGCTAATTGTCTCGTACTAAGAAAGATGTAATAGGCGCTTCTGTCACGGCCAATTGTCTGGAACTCGCATAGCAACACATCCATGTTTCTTTTTTTCTATTTCATGCCGTAACTCACACAAAGGCAAATACAGAACTTTGGAACATCAAATCGCTGCCAGGCCAAATGTGAAAGTATACGCTTAAATGTCTCTGTTTTTACTCTTTTTATTTTATTCAATGTATCATATCTATTGGAAAAAAAAAGTTGACGGACGGATACATGGACATGACATGCACAGTACCGACTGACAAAGATGGTTGATCTAAAAATCAGGTATCAATCAGAGGATTCTTGATATTTGTATGGTCAGACGTAGAAACAGATTTGTGATCCACTGTGGGCTGCCCGGCAATGGCGAGCGAACTCGGTGTCAGTCGAGCATGAGACTCAATGATCAACGAGGGACAGCGTTTCACTGTGTGCTCAGAATGTGTGTTGTCTGAATATAGACACAGAATTAATGTCTCTGTCTTGAGCGAAAAGACTATATCATCTTTCTATATCTGTCTTCATTCATTTATTTCTTCACACAATTACCGATTACATTTAATAACATAGCAATGAAACTCGACGGCGGTAAGTGATGACTCCAGGCATCAATACACTAAGAGACAGAAATTGTTCTTTCAATGATTGATTTAAAATCCTGTTCTGTCCATACACCAGGTTTAATAACCCGGAACTCGCACGATGTGTACAGTTAATCATATATTCAATGAGCCATAACCGCAAAGGACATGATCTCTTAAATACACACGAGCGTGCAAGCATCGTTTCACCTAAATGGATCCTGCCTTATATGTGGTCATCAGGGTAATGTGAACATCACCTTTATTTTGGTTCTGCCTTATTGAAAGACTGCGCAGTCTGTGTCATAGAAAAGGATCAAATGTATTCACCTTCGACCCCCTCCCCTGAAAAAAAACTGATTAAAATATAAGAGGAAACAATTTTAAAATAATTGATGTTGACAGATTAATGGAAATAACAAGAGCAACGATTCGTTTTGATTTTGAAGCCAATCTAAAAGTTCAGCAAAGCGTTTGGATATGTGACTATTGCTATATTTGAGACAGAAAAAAACGTTCAAGTATTTAGTTACACTTGATATCTTCCCTGATGCATATATATATATATATATATATATATATATATATATATATATATATATATATATATATATATATATATATATATATATATGTCCATTGTTGCAGTCCTTGTTGGGATTTCCCTTGGTTTGTACAGGTGGTCTAGTTGCAACTGTTTATTTTACTATCACTGGGACTGAATATAAGGCCCCAGCTTGTTTCCACTTCAGTTATACACTTGCGGGTGGTTTAACTAGGATAAGCTGTCCAGCCAGAAAGGGTACATATGGGTTCAGGGGTAAATCAAATTGTTCTTATCTGAACCTGTACTATACAAATTTAGTAATTATGGTTTGTTTGACAGGGGTTCGTCTTTCATAATGAAGCTCTGCATTTATAAGCAAAACTTCACGTATTTAGCTAATTCATCATTTACCACGTTCTTATTTATTCTTTATTATGTGGGTTGTCTTTGCTGAATATTTAGCTTAGACAAGGAGCCGCTACTCCGAGAGACATGTACGGGTAAAAGGCTCCGAAACATGTTGAGTAGTTACCCGCTGAAGACCCTTTAATTTATTTGGGCTGATACAGCCTATGTCAAAATTTTACAGAGGAACGTGTGCAATATGACCAATAGTAATTCCATAAGTATACAGGTTAGACAGGGACAGGTTAGCTTATGGAGAGTAAAGAGTTCGAACTGCGGAATAGGATATTGACTACTAGGTAGTGGTTCTGGGCAAAAAGACACAAATACAAATATATATATATATATATATATATATATATATATATATATATATATATATATATATTTATGCATGTATGTTTACATATAATATATACAGAACTGAATAATGGATATCTAAGTAAAATGTGTGTGTTCACATAGGCATTTCCATAGATAGATAGATAGATAGATAGATAGATAGATAGATAGATAGATAGATAGATAGATAGATAGATAGATAGATAGATAGATAGATAGATAGATAGATAGATAGATAGATATTCGTACTCAAAATTTACAGTAAATACATGAATACTTGTAAGTACAAATAAATAAATATAAATTGATGCAAACTTGCAGATACAGAGATAACACGACTAGTTTGCGCATCAAAAATATAGCTAAGGCAAACAGAAATAACGAGTGAAGTCATGAAGTACTAGGCTGTACAAAGAAGCGACATATAATCTCACATAGATCTTGTTTGGTAAAACCGTATTCAGTTTTTCGCTTCGCTGGCAGGCAAAGTTCTCGAAACATTTCACAGCGAGGAACGTCTTTGTCTTCTGGTAAAGGAACGTCTTCGGGAAATACACCGCAGGGGATATTGCAAATTGATTTTTTTTTTTCGGTTCAAATTATGTCTGTGTGCATACAAACTGTTTTCCCCGAGTTCTTTCTTTTTGTCTTCTTTTCGATGTTTCTTCATTCATTCATTCCATTCATTTATTATCGACATACTGTAAGCGACAAATCTGAACATTGTAGGGGACTCTGCATCTGTGACGAGCTTTGGCAATTTAGGTTGAAGTGTCATTGCGTTCAAAACTAGGCAAATTCGGGGCAATTAAAAGTTTTAAAAGTTTCATAACTTCAAAACTATTGTTGATAGAATATTTCACGTTGTGCATATAGGTTTGAGATGTCAGCCGATGAAGTGGGCCACGGAAAAATGCAGCACTTTAAATTACGCTATTCATGGCATTTAAAAACCTTACATGCCAAATATATTAATAATTAGAGTTGCCAATCCAACTGTAATTTACCGGTTTATATTGCAGGTGCATCTAATGCACAAGGAACCAACGTTGTTATCTTTTAATTTATGTAAGTTAGGAAAATACACAAAATTTGAAATTCGAATATTTGCAAAATGTCATTCCTCCATTGAACCATTCTTTTTGAGGAATGAGGATCTGGTGCTGTTGGTATGTGCCATCCCATTTTCGTCCAAGTGATTGGTGCCGAAGATTGCTGGCTCGGGACCCGTCCGTTCGATGGTCACCAAACATAAATAGAGGTATCATTCCAACTTCAGATAACAGTTTTGTGCTATAGCCGTATTCACTGAAGCATGAACCTAAGTTGGAGTATTTTAATTTATGCAAATTAACCCAATTCAAGACGAAAAAAAAAAACGTTGAATATCTTCAGAACGATTATGGAGAGATTTTCAATTTGCAAATTTGCGATATGGCACATCCAATGAACAAAAGCTGTAGCATTTTATTTTTTTAAATGAGGGGAATAAATAAATTTCAAATCCTGAATATCTTTATAGCTTTTCAGATAGAGTTGCCATCCCAACTGCCAATTTGTAGAATGGTGCTGCTCTGAAAAACAGTGACCAGAAGCAACAGCATTGAAAAGTGTGGTTAGTGAATTATAAAAGGAACAAATTTTGAAAATGTTGAACATGGCATCAGATAAACATGTTCAATTTAATATTTCATTCTATTTCATTCCATTTCGTAGCTGCCTGTTTAGTACAGTGACATATCATTTACGCATTAAAGAAATAGAAGTTGAATCTGGGTAATCATGCACGCACATTTCAATATTAAAATATAATGTAAAGCATGACAGGTATAGATGCCATTATGGTCTTTGACTAACAAACGATGAGCTGAAGATAGGGCAACAGAAGACAGCTTATTCATGAATGTACATATGTAGACGGTCATAGCTATCAGCTATTACAATCCCCTATTTATGATACGCACAATATAATACTCTATATTCTATACCAAAACGTGATAAGATGACTGTCTGCAGGGCTGAGCGGCAAGTGTGACCATATAAACTACCTCTTAAGATGCAGCGAGATGTAGTAACCCGCATTCACTTGACTTTTTCAGTTCCAAACAAAGGACTGTCTCACAATGTTACCTCTGTCCACTTTGGAAGTAATCTATGCAAAGTGTGCCGAGCAAATGCTATTACCCCGGATACATTTTTAAGAGAAACTAATATCTAAAGTCTAGGCTTGGTGGCAATTAAATGAAAGTTCTTTGCATGAAGCATATGAACAGTATCTGTGGCTACAATTATTTAAATAAGTGTGGCTGGTGTCACTTGTTGTGGTGAATGCGTTAATTTCTCTGAGGTTGCCTGTGTGATACCCCTTGTTGTGTAAGCAAAGACATACAAGGCTGGCAAAGATCAACCAGACATCATTGCCATGAAGTAGGGAAAGAACCAAGCTCCATCCACATAAGGCTAAGTTAAAACCACAGCAAACAATAAGTTGGTGGTAGTAGAAAGGAAGGCCTGTAGGGAGGGGGCAAAGTGAGGAGGGGATGCAGATCATAATAAATACCTGCAGCATCCATTTTGAATCAAAATATCAGAATAGTTCCTCTCCACGTAGTAATGATCTTACTGTGCACATGGAACTTGTCACTCCGTGCTGTGATGGAAACAAGTATGTTCAAGCAAGAGTTGGTATTCTCTCGAAAGGGTATATAGGATTCCTTATGTCTCTCTGTCTGTTCTCTTGTCCGTTCATCAGTCCGTCCATTACATTTGTTACACTAAACTTGTACCCACAACTAGTGTCAGCCTTTCTGCTAGATTGCAATTTTGCACAGAGACCAGTTGAGGGTATTATTAATGTTAGAATCATTTATAAATTGGCACAGTCCATGCTGATAATGTTGCATAAGCATGCCTCTGCAATCATTTTCTGGCATTTTAAAATAATATTTTGAATATGCATGTGCAAAATGACTGGTGAGTGCAAGTCAGCATTCTATTTGGTATACGCCTGCAAAGGCCGCAACCAGTCCTGGGCCTTTCTTCAGATCTGTTTCAAAATTTATACAGTTGATAACCATGATGTTACCCAAATCATATTATTTGGGCATGCATTTCGTGTTTTTCCTGACTCGCTCTCAGCTGCCAGAAAAGTGCCGCCCCTTTTGGACATCCGTACATTTTTCACAACCTACAATAGCAATTTGACTCATAGTAGAGAGGTGAAAGTTATAAATTTGAGCCTGTTTTTGTGAATGTACAGTGGTACCTGTTTTAAAGGCCACTCCCCATTAAAGACTTTATTTGCAAGACTGCCCTTCCAGACATTAGACTCGTTTCTATGGGTAATTTAAAGACCACTTGCCATATGTGACGACATTAGCCTACCATTTTAATCATGCATATGTCTATATAAATAGATTGATGACAATCTATCCACTAGGTGGTGGGCATGGGAGGGGGGTATCCTCTGGTATTATCCTCAGGTTACACCTCACTTTAGTTTTCCATGAATCCCCCAAAGTTGAACACTTCTAGCTGATTTTGTTTTAATTGTTCTGATGTATGAACAGATCATATTTCTTGGGTCCCTAGTTTACGATGTACTTTTCTTGTTTCAAATGTGAAAATGTGTTCATAAACAGGAAAAAAGAGAAAACTATTTAAACTGCAGAAAATTGATTTGCTTCTTGGGAAATCAGTCTGTGTGCATAGAATTGCCTATTCGGTATTTATGTAACTCGTGCAACAATATTTGTCTGACCCTAATTTCCATAATGTTAACATGAAATTTAAATATAATGTTAAACCCATTTGAATATGAAATAAAAATTACTACATCAACACCATATTCCCATGCTTCGTAAATCTGGGGTATAAAATGATTGCAACAAGTGAAACGTGTATACATTGATATACATGTATTTATAAGCTCATGTATTTGAGTTTTGCTATTTACAGGAACATAAAAACATTTACATGACAATCTCTACTAATACCAACTATAAGGCTCACCTAATAAATGCATTATTATACATAACATTCAACTCCCAATAGCTCTTACAGAAATCTATGTGTTTTACTAGTGAGAGTTACAAGCATGAATATTTCAGCAAATTGAAGTTTTAAGTTTCAATAGGCAACATCCAAACCCACATAGCTCCTGACAAAAGTCTATAACATGGTTCATGTACATGTTTGACTATCGAACCTTATCAACCTACTAAAGGCGTGGACAAACATTAGTTGCAAGTTTGCACAGGGTGAACATGGATGAAATAAGATGAATCTTTGTTGGAAGTTGGCAGTGTTTACGAAGGTTATGAAACAATGTTATAGATATTTAACTCATGAGTAAATGTCACTCATCAGTCCAGAGCTTTGCCTTCCCCGATGTACCCATTGACCCTGACCAAAATCCCTCCATATTACAATTGGTCATTACAGGGAGTTTGGAGCTGTGTTTCAGTGATTTCTGCTAGTTGATCTGAATTTTACTTTATAAAAACATGCTAAAGTCTGGTTCATATTTTATTGAATGCTGGTATGTCACTTACCTATCAATTGTAGTTGAAGTGGCACCTCTCAGTCGGTACTTGCTTATTGGGATGGGGAGTCACACTAAGGAGGCCCCAGACTATGTAGCCTCCTTGGTTACACAATGCATACAAGTTTACTCAAACAATACAGCCAGTCTCCATAGGGATTAAAAGATAAGCCCACAACACTGACACTGGGCACCACTGCCTCTGTACTGATAGGTATTGAGGCCAAGCTCTCACAGTTCAGTTATCTCTGGTTGCATAAAAGCCTGGCTGTGGAAACGGTTTCCAGCTTGGGGGAGGGAATATGTCAGATGCATGTGTATTCTGAGGAAATTCAGTGAATGTAACATAAATTAAACTTCTCAACTTCGTTTGCATGCTATGTATTTTGCTTTAGCAATAGAGACAAATTGAGCTCGGAATGGCAACTCTATCAAAAAAAATGTTGAAGTTATTTCAAAATTTTAACAAATGTGCCTCCAATTTGCATAATTTTTAAAATCGTGACTGTTCCAAACAACATGCACAAGTTTGCTACCAGGTCTATCAGCATGCCAAGTTTGGTACTTTTCGGAACAATAGTGTCCGAGGAAAACTGATTACAAAACTGACACATGGAAATAAATACATAAACTAGAAATATTTGATTTGCTTTTTTCGGGAAAACAATCTGTGTGCTTAGAAAACTTTTACAGATTGCCTATTCAATATTTATTTAACTCCTGCAACAATATTTTTTGCATGCAGATGTGTCCAAAACCTATAAATTGAAGAGAGAAATGCACCTCAATCCATTATAGTTTTGACGATAGTCAAGCTTTAAATTTTGTGTATTTGCACAGTTCGAAATTAGCGAGTGTCTAAGTGCCCCAGGCAATTTCATGGGTGTCGGGCGACTTTATCTCTTCAGCAGAATATGTCATTTCCAACAATAGTGGTCACATTAAATACACTTCCTAAAATCTTCTTTTTTGTGGAAATACTGTTTTCATAGTGGTGACATATAGCCTTGTTCATATATATTTGCAACATTTAAATATCAGTGTCTTTTAAGAAGCTAACTAGTAACTACAATTCGCATGTAGTGGGAAACTAGGCAACTTTCTTCAGGCTTGGGCAACTTGTAAAAATGATGTCGTTGCCTAGGGAAAACTTTAAAAAAAATTGTTAATTCCTACCCCTGGTTTGCCTAATTTGCATGAATCTAACTGCTACAGTCTTGATTCATGGTTCATTGGATGCAGCTATCCTACAAATCTATCAACTGAAGTTTGAATGATACCTAACTCTATAATAGTTTTGAAGTTATTCAGACAATTTCAATTTTGTGTTTTCACCTAATTTGCATAATTAGAATGATGCAACTTTGGTTCATGTTTCATTGGATATGACTGTGTCACAAACCTACAAATGGAAGTTAGACTGACACCTCTTTTTGTAATAGTTTAAAAGTTATTCAAGAATTCAGTCTTATGTATCCACCTAATTTGCATAAATATAAAATCTTGCAATTTTGGTTCATTTTTCATTTGATACAACTGTGTCACAAACCTACAAATTGAAGTTGGACTGACACCTCTTTTTGTAATAGTTTGAAAGTTATTCAAGAATTCAATCTTATGAATCCACCCAATTTGCATAAATCAAAATGCTACATCTTTGGTTCATGATTAATTGGATGTGGCCATGACACAAACCTATACATTGAAATTGGATTGGCACCTCTATTTATAATAGTTTTGGACATATTTAACTTTTAAATGTTTTAAGTGCTGCTAATTAGCGTAATTTCAAATGCTACAGTTTATATTCACTGTCCATTAGACTGACAAGTGTCACAAACCTGTATGTACTTCTTTATTTTTTGTTGTTGTCTATTTCTAATAGGTTGCAAGATACAGAGCTTTTAAAATTTTAATTGTCCCTAATTTGTATAATTTTAACGTGACATTTAAATATGATGCTTAACCCATTTATTAAATATGATGCTAAACCCATTTATACTAAGAAGTAATAATTACTATGTCAACACCAAATTCTCATGCTTTGTAAATCTGCGGCACAAAATGACTGCAACAAGTGAAACATGTATACTGGTCCCCTCTTATAAGACCTATCTCACCAGAGGCCACCTCTCATGAAAGTCCAGCATTGTTGTGTAGAAAGTATCATACGTATGGTATTTCCATTTCCATTATATTCTCCCCTTCAAGGGAGGCCATCCCTCTTATAAAGCCACTTTGTGGCTCCATTTGGGGTGGCCTTATAACAGGGGGACCACTGTTCATTGGTATACATGTATTTATAAGCATATGCATTTGGGTTTCACTATTTGCAGGAACATAAGAAAACATGACAATTTCTACCAACGTCAACTATTAGGCTGACCTAAACCATTATCATATAATTTTATCATTCAACATCACATACCTCTTACACAGATCTATGTGTTTAACTATTGAGTGTCATCAGCCTGAATGTGTCAGCAAACTTCAGGTGTTAAGTTTGCTTAAGCAACATCCAACTTCACATAGCTCCTGACAAAATTATATAGTATTCTACATGTACATGTTTGACTGCCGCGGTTCAATAACCTACTGAAGGTATGGACAAACTTAAGTTGCAAGTTTGCACAGGCTAAACATCGATGAAATACAATGAATTTTTGTTGGAAGTGGGCAGTGTTTACAAAGGTTATGAAACAATGTTACAGATATTAACATGGTAAGCAAATGTCACTCCTGGATCCAGAAATCCAACAGCTATGCCTGTGGGAGCTGAGACTCCCTGCATGTCTCAATGTACCCACTGACCCTAACCAAAATGCTCCCACGTCACAGTTGGTCATTACGGGCAGTTTGGATCTGTGTTTGAGTGATTTCTGGTAGTTGATCTGAATCTCCCTTTTCAAAGACATGCTAAACTTTGGTTCATATTTCATTGTATGCTGCTATTTGACAAACCTATCTGGTACCTCTCAGTCAGCACTAGCTTATTGTGATGGGGAGTTGCAGCTTCAGACTATATATGGCCTCCTTGGTACATAATGCAGACAAGCTTACTCTAGCAACAGGGACAGTCTCCCTGGGGATGGAAGTGTAAGCCTGTAGCACCTCTGCCTCTGTTCTAATAGGTATGGACGCCAGACTATCACAGTTCAATTATCTCTGGTTGCATAACAGCCTGTCTGTGGAAACATTTACCAGCTTCAGGGCACAGTGGGGTGCCGAGACTATGTCATATGCACTGGGTATTCTACTGGAATTTAGTGAATTTAACATGAATTAAACCTCTCAGCTTTGTTTGCATGCTATGGGATTTGCTTTAGCAACAGAACGACATATCAATCTTTCAGTGGCAACTCTATGTAGAAAAGTTTAGAAAATATGCAAGATTTAAAATTTCCACAAATATGCCTCTAATTTGCATAATTTTCAAGATCATGACTGTTCCAAACAATATGCACAATTTCACTACTAGGTCTATGACCATGCCAAGTTTGGTACTTATCGGAACAAAACTGTCCGAGACAAACTGACGACAGAACGGGCACACGGAAATAAAGAAATAAATAAACAAATAAAGAAAGATAGAAAGAAAGAAAGAAAGAAAGAAAGAAAGAAAGAAAGAAAGAAAGAAAGAAAGAAAGAAAGAAAGAAAGAAAGAAAGAAAGAAAGAACTAAAAAAAATTTGATTTGCTTGTAAGCAAATCCCTCTGTGTGCTTAGAAAACTTTTAAAGATTTCCTATTCAGTATTTGTTTAACTCCTGCAACAATATTTTTTATGTGGCTATGTCAAAATTCTGTAAATTGAAATTGGAAAGGTGCCTCTTGAAATCTACTATAGTTTTAAAGCTATTCAAAGATTTAGATTTGTGCATTTGCAAAAATAAAACTGCTGCAACTTTGATTCATGGTTCATTGGATGAAGCTATCTTACAAATCTATCAACAGAAGTTTGAATGACATCTAAATCATCATAGTTTTCAAGTTATTGAACACATTTTGTGTATTCACCTAATTTGCATGAATTAGAATGCTGCAACTTTCGTTCATGTTTTATCGGATGTGGCTATGTCACAAACCTATTAATTGAAGGTGGATTGGCACCTCTATCTATAATGGTTTTGGAAATATTCAATTTTTCCTTGTTTTAAGTGCTGCTGATTAGCATAATTTCAAATGGTACAGGTTTTGTTCACTGTCCATAAGTTTGACAGGTGTCACAAACCTGTATGCACTACTTTAAATTTTGTTTCTATCTATAATAGGTTGGAAGACACAGAGCTTTTAAAATTTTAATGGCCTCTAATATACATTATTTTAACCTGACATTTAAGTATGATGCTAAACACATGTGTACTATGGAATAAAACTTACTACATGTACATCAACACGGGATTCCCATGCTTTGTACATCTGGGGCACAAAAAGTGAACGCAACAAGAGAAACGTGTATACATTGATATACATGTATTTATAAGTACATGTATTTGAGTTTCACTATTTACAGGAACATTAAAAACAATTACATGACAATCTCTACTACTATCAACTATTAGGATCACCTTATATACTGTCATGCATAACATTCAACTCAACAAAGCCCTTACAGAAATCTATGTGTGTAACTATTGAGTGTCACTAGCCTGGACGTATCAGCAAGTCTGTACAGGCAACATCAAACTTGACATAGCTCCTTCGCTCACTCGTTCTGCATATATGGCATCCAGTGCTCGTGCACATTCTTCGTATCGACAACAAACCATGCAATATATATATATATATATATATATATATATATATATATATATATATATATATATATATATAATAAGATAAAAATGAAGAAAGAACAGGGACTAAGCTCTTTGGAATCGGCACTTGCTGAGCATCTGGTCAAGTACATTTGATGCCATATGCCAAACTGAACAAAACAAAAAGGTATGTAAAAAGCCCGATACCTGAAATTCAGCCAACTCTATCAAATATGGTCGATACATTATGTACTTACTATATTTGCAAGCAAGCAAATAATTGAGATTAAAGAGTAAAATTTCCCAACGTATCGCACTCTATCCTTCATCCCTGAACAATATACAAGTACAAATTTTGGCTCCATCACCGAAATATATCCTAATATTTCTCATTGATATGAGCATATCAATAAACTGCACACCACCAGCACGCCGTTGTCGGGCACACCCGACAAGTATTTGAACATCGTTTGCCACCGTTGTGGATTCGAGGCATGCTCAACGCAAGCCAACCTTCATCAGCTTCACTCTGGCCTGCCATGACAATGTTTATTATCCCCCGCCCACGAATTTTTTATGGTTGCTAGACCTTAGGTACTAAGTGTGCATAGGCATTGTTTTGTGTGGCTAATTACTTTCATTTATTGATTAATTAGCAAGGTTCGTTAAGCAAGCTCAAGATTTGTTCGGGCCATATTTTCTAAACTATTAATACCAACCCTTTGAAATTTTTATGGCTAATAGACCTTAGGTAGATATGGTAATGGGCATCGTCCGTGTGTCCGTCCATCCTTCCGTCTGTCCGTCCGAAAAAAAATTTGTCTGGCCCATATATTCTACATTATTATTGCTACCTCTTCGAATTTTTTATGGTGGGTAGACCTTAGGTAGTAGGTGTGCATAAGAACAATTTGAAAATGTCCACCATGATTACTGTGGGCGGGGGATATGGCTAGCGTCAGCGGCTACTTGTTTAGCTGTAAGCGGGTGCATTTTATCGCAGACAAACTTCAATGCTTGTGGATGGCCATTTTGATTTTGCAGTAAAAAAGTATAGTCTTATTAAATGCATAAAAAAATAAAACAACTGCCCCGTTTTCGCGACACTTTGAACGATACAATTGCAAAATTTTTCCAAAACCTTTTTGCCGTTACGATGTTTTGCATCATCTGCCGTTATGTTTTACACTGCTGGAATCCTCAGATTTTCCATTATGTAACAAGCTCTCTCATTGCCTAAGGATAAAAAAAAATCCTAGGGTATCCTTCCGAAAATATCCCAGAATAGAAATGGAGACGTCATTTTACATCAATATAAATGCACTTTGACCGCGTGTCGTTCACCGTCCAATCAAACTTCTTGTTGCCCATGCCATGTGCAGGCCTCATGTCCGCAATTTGGAAAACAAGTACGCACGCAAAGGTTATTGCTAAATTTGCCCATCACATTTTTACAAAAAGACTTTGGTCGAACACTTTTAAACACAGGTAAAGGCAGGAGTGCAAATCCCTTACGCAAGGCAAGAAAAATACGCAGATTAGTTGCCGAACGGTGACGGCGGCAGATAAGCCGAGAGCCTAAGAATATGAATATAAAGCGGAGATTTGCGTAAACATGATGTGTTGTTGAACGCATTTACACCGATGCATCACGTCATTATTGATGTTTATAACAAAATTTTGTTGTTATAATTTTACTAAAATGTTTTAATGGAACAAATCTGTATGACAGAACAAGATAGGAATGAAATCCATGACCGAAAGCCGGAATTAATATACGTACTTATTTGAAAATTATGCCCGGGAGCATGCCATGTCTGTGCACTCTCGCTCCGCCCATGCTATCTATCGTACTCTGGCAGCTACATATATTCATACGCGAGTGTAAGGAAGCCAGCTTTCTACATCAACGCGGCCCTTTTAGGGAAACTCGTGTGATGTCAAATTTACCTCATTTTGGACCTTGTTATGTTGATGTGCAAAATTGCTTTTAAAAATGCCCCCATCAGCCGCCTTTTCGCAAGTGGGTGACGTATTGCAGGGTCTATTGCGTTTACGGCAACATTTACTGCTGCTGTATACAGACCATTTGAAAATAGAATTTTTTCTCCAACCTGAAGATACACACAAAAAATGGTTGTGTAAAATGGCGATGTAAGCTGTATAATGGCATACAGGGGTGTCCTTATTCTTGTGAGTGGAAAATGTCAAAACCTCGGCATCTTTATTCTCTCAAATCATTGTGTTTTACAAGGTGGTATGTCATTTCCCCTATGGAATATTACTCTCAGCTTTTTGTACTTATCACACAGAACAACCACTGCATGCTCTGTGACTATCCCCTTTGCAACAATCAAAGTCCCGTATAATCTAAGGTTATATGGGCAATCGGCCAGCGTCAATTCCCAAAAATACCTCTGTTGTTGAAAATTACGTCTGTAAAAAGATACTGAAAATTAACATCATATTTTACTGGTAACCTTATTGCACTTTTTTATCTGAAGAGTTAGTGGCACATAGAGTAAAAAAACCCATAAAATTTTAACTCACCATAATGTTAAAACTTCTTGTTGTCAACCCTTTTCAAACATATTGTTATGTGTATGCACAGCTGCCAACTCGCACTGTCACTTCCGGATCAGGATCAAAAAATTAATTTAAGGTTCAAATGCATATGAATTTGTGTTTTCAGAATGGTATTCACGCTCATTTTCGTATAAGGCACAATGTAGAACAAAGTGTTCATTCGTTTCAACTTCGCCCCTATTACAAAAATCACACATTCTATCTTGTACATTTTCATGCATATTACGATCAGTTTCGAAATTTTTACTTATCCTTAAAATTGTGAGAGCAAGATTTTCCAGTCCCATGAAATGTGGCCGTTAGGCCGTACACACTTGCTCTGCGGCATTTGTCGATAGCCTACAGTACCTTGTAAAACAAAGTGTTCATCGTCAAGCGGTCTTGATTGTTAAGTGCCAAGACAGAAGTGAGCTTGTTCCGCGGACGAAAAGTCACGAAATGAAATATTCTAGCATTATACTATGTGTGGGGTGACCATTACATCAGGTTTTCAATCTCATCATAACTACCAACACACGTGGTTTGGACTCTGGCCGTTATGTTAGTGACAGAATCGAGGCACCATGATAAACTGACCTGAAAAAAAAATGTAAGCAGACAAGAGGTGGGGAAAGGGTATTTCCGTGTGCCGTACTGCGCCAGTCTATTTACTTTACCGCCGTTCTGCAAGCCCGAGAATTTTTATGCTTCACACTGGACATTCTTTTGGAATATTTTTGTTTTCTGTACGCTGTATTGGAGCAAAATTATTTCCGTATAAGCGTAATGAGATTCCCACCACCCCACGCCACCCCACCCCATGTGATCCCCTCCCCAAGCAAGATTGGCACAGTGTACATATTGTAGGTTTCCTTGTTCCGTTTTATCAACATGCAATCGCCTAATTTGACAAACTGAATTACTTTAGTTCCATATTTCGTGTGCCTTTCATGCGGCTATTCCTATGTTAACGTCAGTTATGACCATGCAGTTCTAACATATGTAGAGTGGCGTACACGACAAGTCTATTATATTGAAGGACAATAGTTGAGACCATCTGTACTCATATGAAGCAACAGGGAGTATTTATGTCTGTGTGCCAACACAGACATACTGTTTTTCTTGGAATTCTTTATTTCTTTCTTTCTTTCCTTTCTTCTTTCTTCCTTTCTTTACAGGCAAATTTGTCCGACATTTCATTTGAAAAGTATTTCACGTAGAAACTCCAAACTTGGCACAATTATACTTCTATGGATGAAGTCTGGCCTTTTTATAATGAGAGGTTATGCTTTTCAAAGTTATGCAAATGAGGGCTAATTAAAGTTTTAAATCTTCACTATCTTATATACTATGGTAGATGTGGTTCCGAGTGTATAGGAATTCGATCATAGCAAGGTAAAGGTCATCTCAAAGGTCAAAGTCATGTCAAGGTCAAAGGTCATGTCAAAGTCAAAGGTCAATTCTAAGCCAAAATGTCATTTTTGAGGTCAAGGCTCACTTCACGTAGAGGTCATATCAAGGTCAAAGGTCATTTCAAGGTCAGAGGCCACTCTCGATGGTGGCTTTCTTCTTGCCCTAACTTGGTCAATTTTTATCCAATTTTGATCATGTTGGGCTCAAACTGTAGCTATTGTACACTGCACATTTTTACTTACATGTGACCTCTAAAGGTCAAAGGTCAAGGTCATTTCGACCTTTGAAAGTTCCATCCAGCCATAACTTGCCCAATTTCAATCCAATTCTAATCATTTAAACTCAAATTGTAGGTATTGCAACACTCTACGTTTTTATAAGAACATGTAACCTCAAAAGGGCAAAGGTCAGGGTCATTTGGCCCTTTGAAAGTTTCATCTTGTCAAAACTTGGTCAATTTTCATCCGATTTGGTTCATGTTGGGCTTAAAATTGTGGGTATTGTTACACTGTGCAATTTACATGTGACCTGTAAAGGTCAAAGGTCAAAGGTCATTTGGACTTTGAAATTTGCATCCAGGCATAGGCTTAAAGTGATGTGAAGTACCATAGGAAAAAAGTTGTAGCATTTAATATTTACAACTTTTGAAGGCACACAGACAGATTTGCTTTGAAGCAAATCGTCTTTTCTAGTCTGGAATTGCTGTCGTCTGGAAAAATGAGTGGAAACCAGCTGCCGAGAAGTGGAAGTTTGAAAGAGAGAGAAGGGGGGGGGAGAGAGAGAGAGAGAGAGAGAGAGAGAGAGAGAGAGAGAGAGAGAGAGAGAGAGAGAGAGAGAGAGAGAGAGAGAGCTGTCCTGCCCCATTGTGACGTTGTCAAGAGTATAGGGCATTCTGGGGATACAACCATGCAATGGAATCATTGTCGTTTTGTATTCGTTACCGCATGAGACCTTTAATAAAGAATGTCGTTGTCGTTTTAAAAGAATTGGCCTGCTGAAATGATACAGCGCCTTTGTAAGGATATTGCGTCTTTAGCAAAGTCAAATGGCCCTTTTCAGTCACCATTTCAGTACTTTCTGAATTTTTCTGTGACGTTTGCTCAGAGGAAGTCCTACGAATAAGTACATCACGTGACTTAGGCTTCCCCTACAATCTTAGAATCAACTGTGTATCTTAATTTTCCTTGGACACATCGATGCTATTGATCATATCGATAGTTGCTTACACATTATCCTTAACTAATGCTTTTAAGATTTCTGGCCTGTCTCAATATTTAAAGTCTGTGTGTCAACACACACTTTTCTGTTTTTCCTGCAATTCTTTCTTTCTTTCTTTCTTTCTTTCTTCTTTACCAGCAAATTTGTCCGACACTTTTCTCAGACACTTTTATACATAGAAACTCCAAACTTGGCATGATTGTACCTCCATACAACAAGTTTGACCATTTTATACACAGGAATGAAGATGTTTAAAATTATGCAAATTAGGGGCATTTGAAATTTTAAATCTTGAATATCTTCAAAAGTATAATAGATATAGATGTCATTCCAACTTCTACCAGGGGGTTATTGACCATTGCGCATCTAATGAATTAAAAACAAAAGTTGTAGCTATTTAAATTATGCTTATTAGCAGCACTGGAAATTTTAAAACTTGAATATCTTCAAAACTATTATAAATAGAGTTGTCATTTTAGCTGCTTCTAGGGGGTTATTGACCATTGCGCATGTAATGAATCAAAAGCAAAAGTTGAAGCAATTTAAATTATGGTAATAAGCAGCATTTGAAATTTTAAAACTTGAATATCTTCAAAACTATTACAGATAGAGATGTCATTTCAACTTCTACTATGGGGTTGTTGACCATTGCCCATCTAATGAATCTAAAACAAAAGTTGTAGCAGTTGAAATTATGCTAATTAGCAGTATTCGAAATTTTAAATATTGAATATCTTCAAAACTATAATAGATAGAGATGCCATTCCAACTTCTACTCCTGTGTTATGGAATAGCTGTACATTACCATACCAATATGCTATGAAGACACGCACACACTGATTTGCTATGCATCAAATCATCTTTCCTAGTTTACATATGTTCGCGCATGACCTGAACGGTATATATCCAATTTGAACGAAGGTGTATATCATACATGAAGCATAACCACCACCAACAACAACAACACACACACCCGGGACATATTTGACGTTGTTCCACATCACCCGATGGTGAACAGACAATATTGCCCTTGTCGTTGAAATTAATTCACACAGTTGACACTACTCGCTTTAGAATACATCGTTAACAGTTTCCATCTAATATGAACCAAAATAACTTCTATGGCAAATTCTTGATGGGGTTAACACACTGCATTCAGTAAAAAATGTCAAAACGTCCATCACACTGCGTTGTATCTGAAATATACAGACATTTTCCGACAAGATGTTATCATTAGTTGGCAGGAAGGATGCAGGCTGTCTAACAAATTAACGTACGGGGCTACACTTTACTCGCAAAGCTGGACCTTTGGACCAATCACGGCACGCTAACTTAGCAAGGAGAACACAGCCAACCATATTCTCTCTACTGGACAACAAACCAGACCAGGAGAATCTGTTACCCACACAACTCAGTGGCACGCCCACTCATCTGTAGTGTCACGCACTGATGACGCAGTCCATTTAAAGCTGTTCTTTTATCATTTAGTACAGATAGATACACAGAATGACCGACAGACAGTAGGACGGACAGACAGATAGATAGATAGATAGACAGACAGACAGACAGACAGACAGAGGGGCAGACAAACGGACGGACGGACGGACGGACGGACAGACAGACAGACAGACAGACAGACAGACAGACAGACAGACAGACAGACAGATAGATAGATAGATAGATAGATAGATAGATAGATAGATAGATAGATAGATAGATAGATAGATAGATAGATAGATGAAATTTATTTAACGTCGATTTTACAAACACGTAACACGAGCTCTGTGGCGCTCTTGTCACCGACAAAAAATATTACATTGAGATATAAAAAGCATAACAAACAGCACATCAAAATAAGATATGGTTGACTATCATTATCATTGTCCTATTAATAAAATGAACAAATGCTACATAGAAAGTGCGTAATGATAAATTGTACAGATGCATTTGGTTATAAATAATCGTTTTCAAAAATTTGCATACTGTACATCTGCATTTTGCACCGTTCCATTTGTTAACAGTTTTTTTCTTTCTTTTTTGTGGTTTTGTCTTGTTTTTGTTTTCCTTTGTTTGTTTGTTTGTTTGTTTGTTTTTTGTTTGTTTTTTTTTTTTGTTTCTGTTTTTTGTTTTTGTTTTTTGTTTTTTTCGTTTTTGTTTTTTTTTGTTTTTTTGTTTTTTTGTTTTGTTTTGATGCGCCAAGGTCCGTCATTTGTTAATATCTGGTGAGTCTTAGTGATGGTTTTAGCTTCGATTTGTCGGATCGTGCGTTTTACCCGGTTAATATGCAGGTTAAGAGTTTATGACGGATGGGTTTCAAACGAGTCCTATTTGCATGTAGCGGGTCACATGTCTGTAAAAACAAACATATGATTTGACCAGAATGTGTGTCACGTTCCTTACGCAGTCGTAACGAAATAACTTTAACCTGCCTACCAATTGGGCCTACCCATATCCGTCTGACGCCGATCAGCCGTGATATAATTGGCAGCGATCCTAGTGGCGGAAATGAAAAGTTGGTATCACACGTTGCGGCTGGTAGTTGTAAATGACAACATAAAGCACCTGGTGGCGGAAATGCAAAGTAGGTATCCCACATTGTGGTTGGTACCTGTAAATGACACATAAAGCAGGCATTAAAGGGCTGGGTTTGGTAAGGAATCCTATGCTCCTGTAGACCGTTCACTGGACAAATAATGGTCTGACCACTAAAAACAGCACAGATATGCTCTTGTTACCTTCAAACAATATCTGCAGGAATCAACTCTATCAACATACATTCTGGGCTTGGGACTCCATGAAATTGAATCCGATGCTGATTCTATTTTATTATAAATGATAGGAATACCAGATTCTAGCATAGTAGTTGGCTAATTTCATTGTTGTGGCATTGCTGCAGATCGTGCATAATTTGACAACACACCACGGTTTGCCGCGATGAGCTCACTTGTCAAGCCAGATGTGGGCAGGCAGATCAGGCAATATTGCAGATACTTATGAACAGATGGAGCCACAAATGTACGATATCTGACACAGTAAACAGAAGATTAATGCCAATCGGTTCTATTTGTGGTTTTTATTCATGACCTTATCACGCTTAAAATCATTGTGCAGGCCTTCTGTCAAGTTCACAACTACATTTGAACTTTGAAAGGTAAAATTTTGTGTACGATAAGAACTGTTCCTGTGATTGACGGGGATCCCTTAAGGGCTGAAGGCGGGCAGTGGCGCAAGTCTGCACGGATGGGCATCGGCAGCTGATTGTCCCGCCCAAGCAAAGCGAGGGTGGGATGCAGGTCACATACATATTTCAATAGCCAGCTCACGTCTATCAACACACCTGTTTAAACTTGTTATAAAAAATATGGAATACTTTTTCTTTCTAAGTCACATGAACAGCTCTTTTTTTTTTTTTTTTTTTGACAGCGTCCGTAAAGTTGACATCATTTTTTCAAAAATAAAGTTATGATAATTGCATGTCTCTTAAATGAGAGTATCCCTAAGGTCGACATAATTTTTTCAAAACAAAGTTATTTTAAACGGTTGTCTTGCTTAGAAATGTTCTGTTTTCTCGCACCATAAAGAAATGATCAGGCCTGATCTATAAAAGTCTAGTATGTTATAATAGTTTCATTTCGATGTGGAGGTTTAATTTTATTTTTGTTTCATGTTTTAATCACTCGGTTTCTAAACGAAGGACAGGCCTTACATTGGCTATTCCATTGTTTAATGGAGGGGGGGGGAGAGAATACAGTCTACGGTGGTAATCATACCAAGATATAACCCGCATTTTTAAACCAGCTGCTCCTGAAGGGAAATCAAAATACATTATAACTTCCCAACATCATGTTTGGACCATTGCAGAAAGTATATTGTAATGCTCCAGTTACAATGACATTGGGCCCAGTTAATGTGCCAGCATATGAACAAATTGAAAAATGTGACGAATCTCGGCTATCAGTGATAACGCTTGCAAGAACATTGACAAACAGAAACAAGCAAGGCACATCAGTTAGGACTCGACAATTGAGTCGCTGGCAATCTTTGTAAGCTAAATTGCAGTAACGAAGATCTAGCATGTCTTCCGTTCTCGTAGAACACGTGAAACTGACCAGATATTTATTGGTCTTTATTGCCTGGAGTAAAATAGATTGGCGGTTTTTTGTTTTTTGTTTTTTTGTTTGTGTTGTTTGTTTGTTTGTTTGTTTGTTTTTTTCGTTTTTTTTTTTTAATCCAAACCTAAGCATTGTTCTAATGAGCCACCTTGAAAAGAGTCTAGTTGCACAAGCTGGATACCCCCAAGTGGCCGTACGTCATAACCGTTAACCAATGTAGGAACACAGACAGTTTTCCATAAATAAGACTTAATCATAGGGACAAGCCCGTAAAATTTTAAACTAACTTCTGATATTTTTTAAAAGACCGCCTGCAATTATTAAGCCGACCTTCTGGGTGGGATTTAGTTAGCCTTAAGTTTATCTCTTCAAGTTTGTCTTTGCGGCACTAAAACTCGACGAAACCGTCAATTAATCCATGGACACAGAGGCAAATCTGTGTCTTTGTAAGCCGACACGGTCATCAAACTCTACAACTGAGTTTCAACCAGAGAGGTGGATCTATCTTGCCCAAAATCTACAAACCATTCGCAATGCCGAAGATTGCAGAAAAAAAACATCAACGACAGGACAGGACAGACACAAAGCTGACCAAGTGGGCCATCTTTGACCTGCTCACAAACCAAGCCGTCAACTTTCGCTGCCAGCCTTCAGACACGTGTCCAAAGTGGGGTTGGGGGCGCCCCCGCCCCGACCACCCCCCCCCCTCCACACTCATCCCTCCCACCCTCACCCCTACTTGCCCCGACCTAAGAATTTTCAATTGTGACGCATAAAAAGGCCACCTGGTCGAACGTCTGTGATACCAATTGTGTCAAATAATAAATGTACAGGTGATTCCAGCAAGATTTATTACTTGAATGCTGTTATGATCTTTATTCTTGTTGCTCTTGCACACTTTTGTATGTTCTTTTTTCTTCGTAGCCACTACGTATCGCTTCTGACTGTGTATAAGATTGTTCTGTAAAATTTCAAGACAGCGCTGCTTGTTATTTTCAGATGAAGTGTAAGGTAGTAGGATATGCAACTTATCTGTGCACACTCTGAAAAACGGGCCACTTGGCCTATGATTATCAACGTTCACATTTTATTCCACGGTCTGTCACTGTTAATTTTGTTCCTTAGTGTGCGTTTTGTTGCGGATTGTCGATCAGCACTATTGCAGGGGGATAACTCTTGTGTTTTTTCTCTTTTTTTTTTTCAATTTTTATTACATTTTTAAAGTGTAGGCATAGATCATTCAATGTGAAGAAAGTGATAGTAATTTGAACCTAATTCTTCACATTAAAAATTAATTATCCTATTGAACATCCGCGAAAAAAATGTTTGAAATATTTTACCAAGCATGTCACACAACTACATAAAAATGTTGAATCAGAAATCAACAAACAGTTCAAACAGCATGCAGACGTAGCAGTGAGACAATATACATAAGCCTGCGGGTGCTTGTAGTGTGCAAAGTACTATAAACACAAGTAGATTATAATGATACTGTACTCTGCTCTGTTGCAAAGACAAGTCATATAACGCAACTATAAAGAATTCAGTGTAAAGTTTTGCATTAACACATGTGGTCTGTTACCAGGAACTTTCAGTAGTTAACTGATAAAACCATTGATGCATTGGCGAACTTTCAAAGAGTATATATAGTTTCTGAAAGCGAACAAACTGTACCGTACTGGTGTAATGCAGCTAGGTCACAATATGTGTCCAAGAATTAATCTTGGTCCAGTGTTGATAAGTTCACAAAAATATCGAATCAACTCTTACGTACACAGGGACCTCGAATATATGGACAAATGAAGGGCCAGCTACAAACTAGAACTGCCTGGCACTAATGCGGAAAACCATTTTGTTAACAGGGTCTAGTGAAGAAAGTTTGCATTTGATAACTCTGTTAACTTTAGACGCCATTTTGTCTTTTTTATCTATTTATCTATTTTGGGGGTCCATATTTTATCATTTTTTAACTCTTCTACTCTTAAACGACTCTGCCAATTGCCAAATAATTCCCAGGGACATTTTGGGCACCATGAAACTATAATTTCTTTAACAGATGGCGCTGCAACCTTTTTTTAGTTTTTTTTTTTTTTTTGTAATTAATTGTGTGTTTCGGTATACTGGACTTCTCCAAAACCGTCACCTAGGATATGCTGCAACTTGGTAAAAATGTCCCTTGGGGAGGGTCAAACAAACTTGTTCACTCGATAATGTTGCTGCCCTTATTATATATATATATATATATATATATATATATATATATATATATATATATATATATATATATATATATATATATATATATATATATATATATATATATATATATATATATATGTATGTATATATTTCAATTTGGGCACTTATAGGTTAATGCTTACACCCTTATTGATTGAAATAAAAGTTAATATGGATTGCAATGGTAATTAATATTATGGAAATCTCCGAAACTCTCCGCCAAATTTATTTCAAACATGGTATGGTAATCTTTACTTCTGTGCATCCAAGGTTTGCTGAGCACAGGGTTGTTACAGTCCCCGTGTTGTGTTTTTATTTATTTTTTATTCTATCTTTATTGCATTATATTTACATCATTGTCTCCTACATAGAATACAAAACCAGACAATTTTTAATATCAACATAAGTTCGTCCAAATAAACTCCGAACAAAATGGGCGATAAAACACTGCCTCGTTTTACACCATTAAAACATTTGAAAGTTACATGCATTATTTCCCCATATAACAAATATTCTTTGGTCTAAATACATATTCAAAATTAGTCTGGCCATTAAGGGATATACACCTGTTTTAACAGCAGTGAAAATAATTTGACAATTCAACCCTATCGAAGGCTTTAGTGGCATCAAAAAAAAAAAAAAAAAAAAAAAACAGTGGTACATTTGATCCCTCGGAGTTGTAATAATGAATACATTCATTGCATACAAATGAGCATTGGGTGGTAGAACGTACTCGTTTCAATCCAAATTCAAGTTCAGATGAGTTTAATACTTCAAAATTATCTTGCAAAATGATCCAGTCTAACACTTTACCGAGGATACAAGTAAGTGCAATGCCCCTATAGTTGTCAGAGTCACTCAGTGACTTTTTCTTCTGTTTAGGAATAGGGTGCATAGAGATATTGAGAAAACCTGTCAGAGCAAACACATGTTTTAGCATGGCAATAAATAGCAAAGAAATGCATATATTTAATATATCTGTACTGTAAATTACGTGATCCGAGTAGCATCTAATGTCACTATCATGCTTCCCTAGTTTCAAGTGAGACACGGCAGAACAGACACTGTCAGTGAATATGATATGGTGTGAGGAGCATCCTCCTCGTTATATTTAGACATCATGAGGGAATTGATCAGGGTTCAAAGATTTTTCATTTCAGTTGTGTCATATGAGGCAGAGGTGCACAGAGTTTCGTACTTAGTGGCGTATATGTTAGCAATGTCAGCAGGACTTGTTTCATTGTGAATGATAGTAGGTCTAGCATTGGTGCTTTTCTTAATTTTATTTACAACCTTCCAGAAATCTCTTCTATAATTATTTGTCATAGTTTCTGCAAGTTTGCTAGCACTTCAGGCATCACAATTGTTCTTAACATATATTAGAACGTTATGATATTCGGATCGGATAGTGTTTTGTTCCTGAAACCTGCTATTAAACTCATTCTGGGAAATTATTTCTTTTCCATATACTATGCCACAGGATTCCTTGTTCCCTGTGCGGTTCTACATAGTCATTCCAACCTGGACTTATTTTATTTTTATTGTCAGTAGAGTGCGGTATGTGTCCATGCCCCGCATACAGACACGATTCTATGATATTATTATGAAATTCCTTAATATGGCGGTAATGATGATAACACAAAATACCACTGCATTGAATTGCATCTCGCGGGCCTGGAATTGAACTTAGCATGCCAGTCCCTTTTTATACCTATTAGGTTCTCGTCGGAAGCTGCATACCATAGAGGCTTAGAGCATGTCTGTTCAGGAGATAAAATTTGCTTGTATATAGTTATGTTGATTGACATTAATAAAGGCGAGTTATTGGAAAAGTTATCATCTTCATGTACATATGAGTACTGTATTGCAAGACGTCACCTAATTTTCAGACAGTATAAAATAATCAAAGCTGATGTATCACCCGTGTACTTACTTTTGAAACGAGTAATCATGCCAGATACAGCATGGTAAAAACACATTTCAGGTCTTCTTTCCTAAGGAACGAAAAAAGCTGTTTAGTGTTAACCGAACGGTCACGTGAAAAATCAGTGTTAAAGTCACTACCTATAATTATGTGATTAGCGTCAATCTCGTTACATTTGTAAGATGTTTCTTTCAGAACATCTTCAAACTCAGCCCCATGTTCACTGGATGCTCTGCCTGTAATATCGCATGGCACAGATACATTAACAATGAGTATTATATTGTCACTAAATTTAATTACAATTGCGTATATTCGTGAAGTAAATAATAGTGGAGAGATCGTGCATGTGAGATTCTTCCTCCATAAAATGGCACAGCCGCCATATAGACGACCTAATATGATGTCAGAATCTTTCATACCTGTTACACCGGTCACATGAACGTGTTATATATGAGATTCAGATAGATCTATATGTTTGTTGATGAGCCAGTGGTCTTGAACAAGAACAATGTCACATATCTCTGTCAGTCTATTGATGTTCGCAAAGCGGCCAACTCTATGACCATAAGAGTTGTATATTGCAATGCAAGACTGGACATTGCCACATGAATTGTTCCCAGTGATTAGAACATGATGATGATTAATCCAGAACCTCCACACCCTGATTTGGCAGAGGGGCATGTTTCCTAACCTTAACCTGGTTGGTCATAGAGTGTCACAAAATAAGCGTATAAACTGAGACACAGGAACAGTTAGTTTAAAGGATTTAAATTTAGCACGCGGATCGGATATGCAGCGTACGTCACATAGATCAAACCCCTAATTCTTGAAGTGTACCATTGATTATGGTCTACTCTGTGAATAAAGAGATCTCGACTGGGTTCTAATGGACCCTTAAATAGGCCATTCTGGGTTTTGCTTTACCCGTAATAACCTGACGCCCCTTGGCGTTGTCTTCTAACAGACCAATTTAACAATTCCTCAAAAGCAAATATACTACTCGTGCGACTGGCCTTGTCAATTGACAAATGGCTAGCAGCATGTCTCAGGGATGAAACCCTTATCGAGGCATATATCAGCTGATTATGTCTGGGTGTGAACCTAGACATTTTGTTTTTCCAAGAATTTTCTTTCTTTCTTTCTTTCTTTCTTTCCTTCTTTCTTTGTTTCTTTCTCTCTCTCTTTCTTTCTTCCTTTCTATGTCTCTTTCTTTCTTTTTCTTTCCTTCAATCTTTCTTTCTTCATATCTGGGTGCCAACCCAGACATATTGTTTTTCCTCGGCTTCTTATGTCTGGGTGCAATCGCAGACATTTTGTTTTTCCAAGAATTCTTTTTTCTTTCTTTCTTTCTTTCTTTCTTTCTTTCTTTCTTTCTTTCTTTCTTTCTTTCTTTCTTTCTTTCTTTCTTTCTTTCTTTCTTTCTTTCTTTCGTTCTTTCTTTCTTTCTTTCTTTCTTTCTTTACGACCAATTATTTGTCAGGAGTTTTTCTCTGACACTATTATTCGCAAAACCACCAAATTTGCCGAATTGACTAACCTACATGTACCAGTGAAACTGTGCACCTGGTGTGGAATAGCCATGATGTTTAAAATTATACAAATTAGGGACAATTAATATTATATCGTCCAAACCATTGAGGACAGACACAAAATTTCAATGTACAAAAATAGGTTTGTGACACTTGCCAACATAATGGAAAGTAAATGAAACTTGTAAAATTTCAAATAGTGCTAATTAGAGGCATTGAAAAATTCAAAAGTTGAAAATCTGCCAAACGATTATAGATAGAGATGCCTTTCCAACTCAATTTATTGGTTTGTGGCAAAGTTGCATCCAATGAACAATGAACCAAAAGTTATAGGATTTCAATGTATTCAAAATATGTAACATGCAAAATTTAAATCTTGAATACATCCGAAACTAGAGGTGCCATTCCAACTTCAGTGTATGAGTTCGTGACAAAGTTCCTCCAATGAGCCATGTTCCAAAATGTTACAATTATAATTTATGCAAATAAGAGGAACATATGAAGTTTAAATCTTGAATCACTTCAATACTAGTCTACACAGAGGTGTCATTCAGACTTTAATTCGTAGGTATGCGGCATAGCACTATCTAGTGAACCATCAACCAAAGTTGTAGGCTTTCAATCTATGCAAAATAGGCAAATACACAAAATTATAATGTTGAAACGCTTCAAAACTATTATAGATGGTAGTGTCATTCTAACTTCAGTTTATAAGTTTCTGACATGACTACATCCAATGAACCAAGAACCAAAGCTGCATCATTTTATGCAAATTAGGCTTATACACCAAGTTTAGATTATGTTGGACGATGGTAAAGTGTAGCATTTCAAACTGTTCTAATTTTGAAGGAACCCTGACAGATTTGCTGTGAAGCAAATCTTCTTTTCTAGTTTTTTCTTCTTCTTCTTCTTCTTCTTCTTCTTCTTCTTCTTCTTCTTCTTCTTCTTCTTCTTCTTCTTCTTCTTCTTCTTTTTTCTTTCCATGGCACCCAAATTTGTCAGGAGTTTTTCCGGACACTATTACACAGAAAACCAAAACTTTGTGGCATAGCGACATCCAATAAATCAAGATCCAAAACTGTAAAATTCCAAATTATGCAAATTAGGTCAATATACAGAATTCAAATCTTGCATAACTTTAATACTATTATAGACAGAGGTGTTATTCCAATTCAATTTATAAATTTGGAACATAGTTGTATCCAATGAACCATGAACCAAGGTTTTACAATTTTAATTTATGTAAATAAGGTGGACACACAAAATTTAAATCTTGAATAACTTCAAGAGTATTATAAATAGGGGTGTCATTTCAACTTCATTTTACAAGTTTGTGACATAGATGAAGCCAATGAACCACGATCCAAAGTTGTTGGAATTCAATTTACTCAAATGAGGCAATTACACAAAATATAAATCTTCAAATAAGTTCTAAGCTATTATACATAGATGTACCGTCAGAACTTCAACCTGTGGATTTATGACAGAACCGCATCGATTAAAACATGAACCAAAGTTTTAGGCTTTTAATTAATGCGAATTAGGCAAATATATTTTAGCATATTAATTTATGCAAATTAGGCTAATGCACAAAATTTAGATCATGTTGAAAAATGGTAAAGAATTACATCTGAAACTGTTCTCACTTTGAAGGCACTCAGACAAATTTGCTGTGAAACAAATCTTCTTTTCTAGTTTCATTCTTTCTTTCCATGACACCCAAATTGGTCTCAAGTTTTTCCCGGAGACTGTTATTCCGAAAACCACCAAACTTCTCATGGTGACTGACCTACCGGTAAAATTGTGTATATCATTTGGAATAGTCACGACGTTTAAAATTATGCATATTGAGAGCAATTAAAAGCTCTATATCTTCAAAACTATTGCAGATAGACACAAAATTTCAATGTGCATGGTAGGTTTCGTGACACATGCCAATGTAATTTACAGTAAATGCAAGTTGTAGATTTTGTAGTTGTGATAATTAGAGACATTGGAAATTTTAAAGGTTGAATATTTCCAAAACTACTATTATCGAAAGAGATGCCACTCCAACTTTAATTTATCGGTTTGTGGCAAAGCCGCATCCAAAGAACCATAAACCATGGTTGTAGGATTTTAATTTATGCAATCTTCAATAGCTTTTAAACTATTACAGATAGAGGTGCCAGTCCAACTTGATTCGTAGGTTTGTATAATAGAGGTATCCAATGAACCAAAATTGTAAATTTGTAATTTATGCAAATTAGATGAATACACAAAGTTTTTAATTTTTGAATAACTCTAAAACTATTATACATAGACGTGCCATTTCAACTTCAATTTGTACGTTTGTGACATAGCCGCATCAAATGAGCCTCGAACTAAAGTCGAAAGGTAATTGATGCCAATTAGGTGAATAAACAAAATTTAAAACTTGAGCAGCTTCAAAACTATTATAGATAAAGGTGCCAGTCCAACGTACCTTATAGGTCCGTAACATGGCGGCATCCAGTGAACCTTGAACCAAAAGTTGTAGAATTTCATTTTATGCAAATTAGGTCAATACATAAACTTTAAATCTTGAATAGCTTCAATTTGTAAGCTTGTGACATAACAGCATCCAATGCACGATAAACCAAAGTTTTAGGCTTTTAATTTATGTCCAAATGAGACAAATACACAAAATTAACGCCTTGAATAGCTTCAAAACTGTCATAGATAGTGGTGTCATTCAAACTTCAGTTTATAAGTTTGTGAGATTGCCACATCCAGTAAAACAAGAACCAAAATTGCATCATTTTGATTTATGCAAATTAGGCTAATCCACAAAATTTAGACTATGTTGAACAATAGCAAAATGTAGCATTTCAAAATGTTCGCATTTTTATGGCACCCAGATTTGCTGGGACGCAAACTTTTTTAGTTACCATCTGATGCACCCGGTCTTGGAAAATCCGCGTTGTTACCTGGCAAACCGCGGCCACCACCACCGCCGCAACCTCGGTTATTAGGCCTATTATTCTATTGGAGTCCAGGAGGACGCTGACCATCAGAATTAGTTTGAGATTGGGCTTGCACATTAACTACAGATTCGCCGTAATTTTGACCAATTCCAGCTAGCCTGCCAGAACGGGATGGAATATTCATTTTCAACATCTCTTGAAGAGGCCACAATACTGTTTTTACTCGTATTTCAGGGATCTGTGTTACAGGTGTGGTAGCACTTTGTTGTGTTGAGGTTGACACATTATTCTAATGCGTTGTATTAGAGGCGAATTACCATAAGTTGGTTTCAAGGTGGCTAGCTTGTCTTTAATCTCATATTTTCACATGTTACATTGTCTAACGTAACCTGGGAATGATTTAATCGCTTTTCACAGCAATTGAGTCTGTCGAAGAGAGACACATTGGGAATGTGATCTAAAAATAGCTCCCAAACTGAAGGCATCTATGAGAATTGTTTGGGTCTTATAAGCATTATCCAGCCAACTGAAAGCTTCCATTATGTCATTCACATTAGCTTCGCTTTCACGACATAAAGCTTAAACTTTTCTGTTTTTCACTGGACCAATAATTTGGTTATCACAGTGTCGCCACAGAGCGGATTTTGCTTCCAAGATATAAGACGGGGGAAAATAACCCAATGTTGCTTTACTGACATTCTCCGCTGTTCCACTCTGCAGGCTGAAAGGGGCATACGCCAACAACTGTTGCATGAACTGAGTATTAGAACAGTCATTTGTGCATACATGATCATTTGGCTGTTCAGGTGTACTTAAATTATCGTCATCTCGACATGCTATTTCATTCAAGTGCTGGCTTGATTCATTAGGATTGAAAGGTCTCTCTTTCCAACTGTCTGATCACTGTCGTCTGTATCTCTAGATTGTTTGCAGCTTTTACACAGCCAACGATTACTGTAATAATCAACAGATTTGCTAGAACGTCTGTGTGGACACGATCCATTGTTTTGCCCCAAACACGTTGCCACACTAGACAATGCTGATTTTTCACAGTATTTCCGATAGTAATTATTCAAACGACTGGGTGAAAAAGTCCCGGAATTTTGAAAGAGAGTCCTTCCAATTCTAATGAGTCAATCCAGCACTTGAATGAAATAACATGTCCAGATGACGATAAATTAAGTACACCTGAGCAGCCAAGTGATCTTGGGTGCACAAATGACTGTTCTAGTCAAACGATGAACACATACTCCTTAAATAACATACCCCAAAAGAAACTTTTCTCTCATAAAAGCTCTCTTGCTTGTTTTCCAGCCTTTCATATAAGTCACCATCATAATCATCCGGTTATACCAAGTCTGAGCATACATAATCAGGATATTACTTCTCCGATGAAAATAAATCACCTTTTTGTTCAAGTAGGATGACGTTGACCTTAAAGGAAGAAAATGAGCATCCTGGAAATCATAGGGAAAATTTAAATGTCAAACTTCGAGTGCGGGTAACAGAAAAACTAAGCCAAGCATAAAAAATCGCAGGATCTATTTTTGTTGCCATTATGTCAGGTTTAAGATGCAAAATTAAATATGATTTTATCACAAATAGTTAGTGACTTAGATCGACATTTATACGGTCAATGGTTTGCGGTCAACTTTCGATTGTTTATGCAACAATTAACATCACAGACACCCAAACACGCGATATGTAAATTCTTTGGAATATGACGATTACACACATATATGATTTGTAACGCAAATACATTTTGACCTATGATCGATTAAATTGGGATTTTTTTTAATGGTGTCTTAGCTGTCCTCAAATCCATGAAAAGATCATACAGCAATTCTTACTCTGCATACCGTTACTAAACATCTGAGCCACCCATGGTTCTCCATCATTCACACAAGAAGGGTCCAACCTGCTTGCTTACCACGAGAGTGTGTATTAGGCAGCCGATTTACCCCGACATTGTCATCCAACAAATCTTGACTTTATAAATACCGACGTCGAGCAAGGAATAGGTCATATTGTTCCAGAAGTGCGTCCAATTTCCAGGAAAGTAACTACCAACTTTTACATTTTGAACATTTTCAAAGGCTCGGTTTTTTAAATGATCACACAGACAGTTAATTCAATTGTCCCAACAAGTAAAGAAAATATTGTCACTTACGTCTGACCACATTAGGTTTATAGAAAGATCCTGTTTATGTTTGAGACAGACAGGACTGAGTTCTGATACGGAAGTTTTGTGACACCCTATGGGTTTTTTCATTTGAAGAATCACGGATCCCATGTGCATTAAGTCCCTGTGGTACTTCTTAAAAGACTCTGTTCAAAGCAAAGAGGCAAACCTGGGCTATCATACTGAATGACAAGTCACCATGCCCTACGGCACCATCCCTTTAATGAGACAGCATTTGACACTGCCTAAGTAAAAGGGGTGGTCTTTATAATGAAGACTAAAATTAACGTTGTCTATCATCATTTAGGCCCCCTACATCCCTACCGTAATGATACTTATGTGGCAATTGCATGCACGGAGGTTTTTAATCATCCTCAGCACAGTTTGGCTAATTAACTTGTTTATTAAGTCTGTGTGTGAACGCAGACTTCTTGTTTTTCATCAAATACTTCTTTCTTTCATTAATTAATTAATTTACTTATTCATTTATTTCCGTGTGCTACTTTTGTGGTCAACTTTTCGCGGACGCTATTGTTCCAAAAAGTACAAAAGTTATCATGGCGATAGACCTGGTAGTGAAGTTTTGCACATTGTTGGAACAGTTATCGTGTTGAAAATTATGCAAATTAGAGCCAAATTTGTGGACATTTTAAATCTTACATATCTTCAAAACGTTTCAGGATAGATTTGCCATTCAAAGCTTACTATACTGGTCTCTTGCTAGAGTAAATTCCTATAGCATGCAAACAAAGCTGGGGAGTTTCATTTATGTTAAAGTCACCGAATTTCTTCTGAATACACGTACATCTGACATATTCCCAACCCCCACTGTGCCAACAAGCTGGTGACTGTTTCCACAGACAAGCTGTTATACAACCAAAGACAACTGAACTGTAAGAGCCTGGCCTTCGTACCTATTAGTGCACAGGCAATGATACCCAGTGCTGTGGCAATCCTAGGGAGACTGGCTGTGTTTGTAGAATAGGTTTCTCTGCCTTGTGTAAACAAAGAGACTATATATAGTCTGAAGCCTCCTTGGTGTGACTCCCCATTACAATAAGCTGATGCTAGTGACCACAAAGAGCAATGCGGCTCCTCATGGCAGTGGTTGCATACAGCATGTACCACTTATATTAATGCACACATTTTTCACTTCTTGCAGTCATTTTATGCCCCAGAATATACAAAGCAGGGCAATATCTGGTGTTGATGCAGTTAGTTCACTTCATAGTATAAATTGGGTTTAGCATCATATCTTGTAAAGGGTTAAGCATCATATTTAAATGTCATGTTAAAATTATGCAAATTATGGACAATTAAATTTTTAAAAGCTCCGTATCATTCTAGCTATTACAGATAGACACAAAATTCAAAGTACTACATACAGGTTTGTAACACCTGTCAATCTAATGGACAGTGAACAAAATTAGTAGTGTTTGAAATCATGCTAATTAGCAGCACTTAAAACAAGGAAAAGTTGAATATCTTCAAAACCATTATAAACAGAGGTGCCAATTCAACTTAAATTTATAGGTTTGTAGCATAGCCAGATCCAATGAATCTTGAACCAAAGTTGTAGCATTTATGCAAATAAGGTGCATACACAAGATTGAATTCTTATATAACTTTCAAATCATTACAGATGGAGGTGTCAGTGCAACTTTAATATGTAGGCTTGCAACATAGTCATATCCAATGAAACATGAACCAAAGTTACAACATTCTAATTTATACCAATTACATGAAAAATCAAAATTTCAATCTTGAATAACTTCAAAACTATTATAGACTGAGGTGGCATTCAAACTTCAGTTGATAGATTTGTAGGATAGTTGCATCCGATGAACAATTAGTCAAAGTTGTAGCACTTCGATTTATACAATTGGTCAAATACACAAAATTTAAATCTTGAATAGCTTCAAAACTATAATAGATTGAGGTGCCTACCCAACTTCAATTTGTAGGTTTTTGACATAGCCGCATCAAAAAAATTTGCTGGAATCAATACTGAATGGGCAATCTTTAAAAGTTTTCTAGGCACACAAACTGATTTGCTGACAAGCAAATCAAAGTTTTCTAGTTCATTTCCTTGCTTTTCTTTAGTGCTAATGATAGCTTCAAAAACATCAGACTATGAATAAAGTGGTTGAAATGACATCATTGAATTAAAAAAAAAATCATTGGGAATGTGATTAACCTAAAATTGTGACCACTTTCATGAACACAAATCAAACTACAAGATCTTCAGACCCTTGTGCATGGATTGGGCGACTCTGGGTGTCCAGTGACTGCAATTGTGTTGCATGAAATCAAAGTCTTCAGTTCTAGTCTGGTGTGGAATTAGTCCTGATAGTCAATTTGAGTCCGTACTAATCCACCACAAGGGATCAGTGTCATAGTTCAGCTAGACACTGGAATATGATTGTTCTCAGTCGGAAGATATATTAACATTTGTCCCTAATTTATGGAGTACATAACATTTGTCTACTTTACTTTAATTATTTATCACTTTCACAGATGATACTGGTCAATTTGAATGACTAAAATGCATGCATAGCAAAAACAAATAAATTCGGTGAACCTGCATTCAGAATGTAAAATGCACGATGCTTCTTCTGTAGGTCATGGGTGTTTAGGAATAAAACGTACCAAAATTGACAGAGAAATAACCAGGAGCAACTTTAATTGCTTTCCAGCCAACACTATGCATAAACAGGGTACTGTACATGTTGAGAGTCGGGGCTGATATTTAATTACATAAATCAAGAGAAAAGTGAAATAGATACATAATACGTGCAGGGTCATAACAAACTAGAAAAGAAGATTTGCTTTACAGCAAATGTGTCTGGGTGCCTTCAAAATGATAACAGTTTGAAATGCTACACTTTGCCATTGTTCAACATAATCTAAATTCCGTATATTAGCCTATTTTTACAAATTAAAATGTTACAACTTTGGTTCTTGGTTCATTGGATGTGGCCATGTCATAAACTTATAAAGTGAAGTTTGAATGAAATTACTATCTATAATAATTTTGAAGCTATTCAACATTTAATTTTGGGTATTTGCCTACTTTTTTATAAATTAAAATCCTACAACTTTGGTTAATGGTCCATTAGGTGGGCCTATGCCACAAATCCATAAATTGAAGTAGGAATGGCACCTCCATCTATAATACTTTTGAAGCTATTCAAGATTTACTTTTTGCATATTCACCCAATTTGCATAAATTAAAATCCTACAACTTTGGTTCATGGTTCATTGGATGCAGCTTTGCCACAATCCTTTAAATTAAAAGTGGAATGGCATTTCTACATATAATAGGTTAGGAGATACCCAACTGTCAAATGCATCTATGCCCGTTATAAGCATAATTTGAAATTCTACAACTTATATACTGTCCATTATATTGGCAGGTGTCACAAACTTATATATGCACATTGAAATTTTAAATCTATCTGCAATAGTTTGAAAGATATGCAGCTTTTAAAATTTTAAAGAAAGAAAGAAAGAAAGAAAGAAAGAATTCTTGGAAAAAAACAAATGTCTGGTTTTGCACCCCGACATAGTCATTACCCACCCACATTCTTGTAAGCGTGCTCTGACAGGGTGTCCCAAATGTACAGTGCGCACCATGTAGCATGCAGTGGCAATATTCAACATGCCCTCGCCCTTCCCCGTTGGATCCCTGTAAACTTGCTGCTTCAACACTGATTAAAGTACCCGTAAATTGACGACAAAAAGTACGACATTAATGAATTAACTATCTACAGATAAGTCCACGCTTCACAGCGTTATGATTCAATCAGTAAATAGTCAGATGGAATGACCTACTCCCCTGGATGTGAAAGTGTCAGCAACATTCAGTCCTGAAGTTATCTGCCAGTTCCGTCCTGCAGCGTCCATGTAGTCTCGTACTGTCACCTTAACCATGAACCAAATTTAACGACTAAACGTAGGTGGGGGGGGGGGCAAAACATTAAACTTATAAAATGAAAGCAAGCAAAACATTATAATGTAGGCGGGTTAAAAGAAATTATCGATGTGCTTGTGTCACTTGAAAACTGCTTATGATACATCAAGAGACTTCTACTATGGCAAATTGATTTCAGTGTACCCCAGGCTGACAAATCCCTTTTTTGAATATTCACAGTATATACATATACACATATACAACTACACAACTGACGGTCTCACTTCAAATGGATATAGCATATATACTTCCAATGAGAAAGCCCACTTATGCCGTTGAGTGGCACAGTTAAGGGCAGAACAGATCGTACAATCTTATTCAAACATTTCAATACCTTACTGAAAATGACTGGTCTGAAATTCGTCCATATCATGACTGTTTTACTTGACACACTTTTGGCGCTATAATTTGCTGTGTGGATTTCATGGAATCCACTTGCTGGATGACTGGCAAATTCTAAACCATGCAATCTTTGCACTGGTCACATAGCAGTGCCTTTTGTGGTTCGAAGGTTTATGCTACGGATTACCCCACCCTTAAGATGAAACAATTTGGTAACTGCATCCAGGCTCCATTGACAGTTGACCGTTCTCAATTGACAGTTGAGAACAGGTGCCATACGGCTAATGCCACGGACCGAACTCGATTCAGGATGGAATACCTGTTTGAATTTGGTGCTTGAATGTCGGACTTTTTGCCCGAAATGGATTTTGTTGGGCATTTGAGACAATTATATGCGTGTTGCTGTGGATATATGTGGATTTTAAAGGATTGTTTGTGTGATATTCCTGTAAAAATTGTTTTTGAATAGACTGGTGAGTTGCAGGTCATTGGTATGTACAGAAAAGGAGAAATCATGTCAAACGTGAAGCGGGATGGTAGTCCAAATGAGAGCTTCGTTTCAAACCTTTCTCTGTGGGGGCTCCAATTGACGACGTAGTGGTTTCAGGCCCACCAACTCCCATCTTATTAGCACGAATGATTGTCTGCACAGATGAATACACAACCCGTTATTGCAGATAAGGCCCTATGCGGGCCATTGCACATACAGATGTTCCAGGTTCATCCCCCCCTACCTGCCCCTGCCCCACCCCCACCCCCACCCCCACCCCGGGTATATTAGCACGGACGCTTGACTGACTGAACGTTACGAGCACCTGTGGCTACCTTCGTAAGAGAAAGCGTCTTCAGTTGAAAACCACTTGACCCCAGAAATTGTTGTGCTTCCTCATCACTATGCTGACTGCCTAACTGCCCATACACTTTATCCGAAACAACTTCACTGTCTATATTCCACGTGATGAGGCCCATGTTAGCTTTGGACATCATTTCGTTTACTTCAGAGAACATTTGACATCCCTTTTCCTCTGTGTCTGCCCTCAGCTGACAAATATCATCTCATACAGGTTTTCCTTCAATTCTTCAATGACAGGAGTGGAAAGCGAAGATGGCAAGTTGAATTACAAGGTAGCATTCAGAAGGAGCTGGTTTTACTGAATGTCACTCTTGTAAAGCACATAATATGAATAGACTCCCTACATCTTGTTCTTTTTGTGCATCTTTATCTGAAGGAATGTCTTGCTAATGTCAGCAGTTAGAGAAATGTCCCACCTACGGAATCGCATAAGCACCTCCACCAGGTTTGTATCAATAAAGGACCAGTTTTTAAGCAATCATTGAGGGACACAATATTTGGACCCTTTGCCGGGGCATCGAACACTGGTCTCACCTTAGTGGTAGAACATGCCTCCTTTACCACAGGACTGTGAGGAAGATAAAATATTGGATATTCAACTTTCAACTCACCCTTGTGAGCAAAATATTTTTGTGCTTACGTCGCCCAAACTGCTCTTCTAGTTATCAACGGACAACGCTGTGATAGTTGCTTGTCAGCAGCAGACCTTCTATTGCTGAACTAGCTCCACCAGCAAGCAGTGATTGCAAACATTTCACTCATTCCTTACCATTCCCCGATTTTTTCCGTATATTTACCTAGATTTAAGACGACAATTGCATAATTAAATTCTTCATGAAGAGAGCTTTCGTTCAAGCACCAACATGCCTGTAGTCTTAGGTCAGTGCCAGAACCACTGACCAAGGCCTGTGACCATAGTATGGAACGAGTTAAACTTGCTTTTATCCAGCAAGTCTGAAATGTCGACAGCAGCCTTAAGCTAGTCCCAGAGGGTTTGCTACTGTGTAATGTTCCCAGAAAATCTATGAAGTTTTAAGGAAGGCAAATAACTGTTTACATGTCAGCGCCATGTGAGGACGCCTTGTCATCATGATCTGCAGATGCTGGTGTAGATGAGTGCTTCTTGTAATATTTTGTGCTCCTCCTACTGGCCTTTTTGCTTGCTTTTGAATACTCACTACCTCACCAATGTCAGCTTTCAAATCTGCAACATCAATAACTCCATTGACTGGTGTCTGGGCCTCATTTAACACTGCTTATATTCTTTAAGGTTCACAGACAGTATGTCGGTTTGATCTATAGTTTCTTTGAAAAATATTGTGTCCAGGGCATTTGCTGCTCTTTGGAGCCATTTACGAGCAGCCTAATTGTTTTTCTGGAGTTTGTTTAAGTCAGCCATTATACTGTTCTTCTGAGTCTAACTGTACTGAAAAAATTGTGATTGTCCTTATGACACCACCAAAAAGCACCAATTCAGCACACTATACTGCAATGATGGTCTTATGCTTCTTCTGGTTAATTAGAGGTGGTAAGTAAAACTGGTAGACACTAAGGTTGGACTTACCTGAAGTGAACAAAGTGGTCCCAAATCTTCTGTTCCAATTTTACCTCGCCCTATTGATAGCGAGTGCTTTTGTCTCCAAGTGGACAGTGTTCCTACACAAAAAACTGCAAGAGGGTTCTCTCTGCCAAAAACCTTGGCACTTGCAGGATACCTTTACGAATTCCCGGGTTTGGCACAAAATGTCTGGGACTAAAACTTGCCAAACTTCAAGGTAAAATAACCATACTTCAAGGCAGGCAGCTATTTTCTTCCAAGAGCTATTCTAATTGTTTTTCCTAACAACACAATGCATAAATAGGGTTCTAAACATACAGAGAGTCAGGGAAGATATTTCATTACTTAGAAGAAGGGGAAAATGAAATGTATATATTATACGGATGCAGGGTCAAAAGAAACCATCACTCCACATAGAATCTTGTAAACTTGCATGTGCACACCGACAGGGTGTTCCAAATGTATGGTATGTATTCGACAAAGGGAAACCATCGCTAGTTTGTTAATCTTTTAAGGAATTTAAAGACCCCTTGAACCGGGTGTGTTGATAGAGGAACCCGAACCATGCCTTCCATTCCATATTTTCCATAAAGTTCCGAAACAAATTCGTAGGATGCTGGACCCCATGCTCTGCCTAGTTCCGAGTCGGGCATCAGCGAGTGGCCCAGTCTTCACCAATGCATGCCATGGCGCGGGATTCATTGGAAGAAGCAGACGACGACGAATAATAATAATAATAATGATAATAATAATAATAATAATAATAATAATAATAATAATAATAATAATAATGATAATAATAATAATGATAATGATAATGATAATGATAATGATAATGATAATGATAATAGTAATAATAATAATAATAATAATAATAATAATAATAATAATAATAATGATAATAATTATAAGAAGAAGAAGAAGAAGAAGAAGAAGAAGGGGAGGAGGAGGAAGAAGAAGAAGAAGAAGAAGAAGAAGAAGAAGAAGAAGAAGAAGAAGAAGAAGAAGAAGAAGAAGAAGAAGAAGAAGAAGAAGAAGAAGAAGAAGAAGAAGAAGAAGAGGAAATGAGTGACCAGATTGTATAGTGTCTGTGCTTTACGTGAACGTAGATATATTGTTTTCACAATTTTCTTAATTTGTTTATTTCGTATCTTTTCATTGAATTAAAAAATGAAAATGAAGGTTACAGAATTTATTTATGTTCATTGGACTTGCTTTCAAGATTCAAATGCGTGACCATCTCAGAACCCTTTTAGATCAAGGAGGCAGTAAATTTAAATGCAATGGGTTGTGCTCAAGGTACATATAATCATTGATCAAAATTTGATATTTCAAATTTAACTAGTTTTGAAGGCACATGTACAGATTTGCTGTCAATGAAATCTTTTTTTTTTCTAGTTTAGGATCGTTTTTCCGTTTCATAATGTAGGTACATTGGCTTCCTCAAATGCGGAAAAACGTCACGCTTGGCCACAAATGTGGTTCCAACGTCTTATGCACAGGTAACATCATGAAGATGCATATACCTTAATCATAAGGTTTAATCCAGCAAAATGACCGATCAATTGAACTTGTGCTGCCAAATTGGCTGAAAATTCCGTTTGTTGGGGGTTTTTACATACATATTGTACATTCAAACTTTGGTTACATCGGAATTCAGAATATCAATATTGGACCACAACCAAATACTTACATAAATTGTTAACGTTTTACGCAAACAAAAGGGTCGAAATAAAAAAAAATAGCAAGGTTATGCATAGAATAGATCGGGAAGAAACGGGTAAAGCTGCACGGTTGTCATTTTGACGACATCAATTAACCAGGGTTGCCTTTAAGATTGCGGGTTCCTGCTGATCTGCCCTCGGTCCTCTTCGTCTTATAATATATACTAATGATATGCTTGCCCCGAAGTGCAGTGAAACCTACGATTAAGAAGAACGCCTTCGCACTGAAACCAGAGATAAAACCTCATAATGATAATAGGCAAAAACTCTGGAAAGTGTAGGGCCGAACTTTCTACAATAACTTGCATAAAGTGGTCAACTTTCAAGCGGAATACAGTAGCATGAGCGTGATCGAAGCTCTCTCCGCCGCAGATCCCCTTAAATAGTATATTCAGTGAACCCGAACCAGCTACACAAAAGGTAAAATTACAAGTCCCTCAGAAGAAACCAATATATATATATATATACCTTAATTTGCCACATACTTGCGACATTGTTCCAAAGGGTCGAAATGGTGTCAAAACATTTATGAGATGGCAGCCACACTTCCACTCACAGAAAGCATATATATATATATATATATATATATATATATATATATATATATATATATATATATATATATATATATATATATATATATATATATATATATATACATATATATATATATATGCTTTCTGTGAGTGGAAGTGTGGCTGCCATCTTTTTCTACGTACCAGTTTTAGTGTTTATTTACAACCTAGGGGTATGGTCCTATCCAACAAAGTTTATCGGAGTGATTGCACCATCGGCAAATTCGATCTCAGGCCTGCTATACCACTGGTTATTAAAGTGTGTGTGTCGACACACACTTTTCTGTTTTTCTAGGAATTCTTTCTTTCTTTCTTTCTTCTTTCTTTCTTTACAGGCAAATTTGTCCGACATTTCATTTGAAAAGTATAACACGTAGAAACTCCAAACTTGGCACAATTATACTTCTATGGATGGAGTCTGGCCTTTTTATAATGAGAGGTCATGCTTTTCAAAATTATGCAAATGAAGGCTAATTAAAGTTTTAAATCTTCAATATCTTATATACTATAGTAGATGTGGTTCTGAGTGTAAAGGAGTTTGATCATAGAAAGGTAAAGGTCATCTCAAATGTCAAGGTCATGTCAAGGTCAAAGGTCATGTCAAGGTCAAAGTTCAATTTCAGCCAAAATGTCATTTTTGAGGTCAAGGTTTGCTTCAGGTTGAGGTCATCTCAAGGTCAAAGGTCATTTCAAGGTCAAAGGCCACTTTCCATGGTAACTTTCTTCTAGCCATAACTTGGTCAATTTTTATCCAATTTTGATCATGTTGGGCTCAAATGGTAGCTATTGCAACACTACACATTTTGAATTTTACATGTGACCTCTTAAGGTCAAAGGTCAAGGTCATTTGGACCTTTGAAAGTTTCATCCAGTCATAACTTGGCCAATTTCCATCCAATTCTGATCAAGTTGGACTCAAATTGTAGGTATTGCAACACTGCACATGTTTAGAAGAACATGTACCCTCGAAAGGGCAAAGGTCAAGGTCATTTGCCCTTTGAAAGTTTCATCTTGCCATAACTTGGTCGATTTTCATCCGATTTGGTTCATGTTGGGTTTAAATATTGGGTATTGTAACACTGCGCAATCTACATGTGACCAACTTCTACAAGGGGGTTGTTGACCATTGTGCAGCTAATGAATTAAAAGTAAAAGTTGTAGCAATTTAAATTATTCTAAATTGCACCAGAAGAAATTTCAAATCTTGAACAACTTCAAAGCTATAAGACATAGAGATGCAATTCCAACTTGTACTCCTGTGTTATGGAATAGTTGTACATTGGCACACCAATGTGCTTTGAAGACACACACACTGATTTGCTATGCAGCAAATCATCGTTTCTAGTTATTTACTGCGTTGCTGTTGCTTTCCACTGAGTTAAGTGTCTCGGATAACTGGATTTACAGCACATTGCTCCCACGCCTCCTTACAGTGTTATTCTGTCATGCATATTTTAAATATATTTCACGGCATTACACATATTGCTTGGTGGCAGCCATCCCTAACGCCTTTCTATCTTCCACAAATTCTCATTAGTATATATGCTGTTATGCTGTTATGCTGTCCATTTGTTTGTTTATTGCTTACGCTTCGTCCTGCTGGTTATTACTCGAATAAAGTCAAACAACTGAGATTTCTTAGATATGTTTGTAATATCTCATTTCATAGATATATATTTCACCTACATGAATACTTAGTAGATGTTCTCCCTTTATTGTTATCAATGGCATGTGATTTTCCTATTAATCCTGGACCAACACGAAAGTTCTGTGACATATCTTTTTGTCATCTAAATGCCAGAAGTTTGACTAAAGAAAAAATTAAATGTATAAAAACCGATATATCTCCCCAATTTGATATAATTGCTGTTTCGGAAACTTTCTTGTTACCCAACTGTCCTGAGGCCGACCTTGTTCTGCCGAACTTTCACAAAATCATTTGATGCGATCGCCTCAGTGGCGTTGGTGGTGGAGTCGCCCTTTTTTCACGATCGTTTGTGGCCAGTCGCGCTGACCTTTAAATACTTGATCTCGAAATGTTGTGGAGTGAGGTCAGATTACACAATAGTAAATTTCTTTCAGGCATCATTCACAGACCACCAAACTCCCTGCTTCTTTCTGGGATAACTTTCAAGAAAGTATTGATTTGTCGAGAGTCTCGAACATCAACAATATCATTATAGCTGGCGACCTCAGCGCTGAACCCAGCATATTGCCGGCTATCAAACTTGATCAATTTGTTACACCCAATCCCCTGTCGCTCCACATCATTGAACAAACAACTATTACCGAACATTCTGCGACGTGTCTTGACCAGATTATTTAGCAATATTCCTAATTTTATCACAAACGTGCGAATTCTTTCACCGGTTTCAAATTGCGACCACTCAGTCGTAGGTGCTGATCTATTGTTCCGGCGTAAAAGAGACCCGATATACAAAAGACATGTTTGGTACTATAGCAAGACAGATTTTCATTTATTTCGGACCTATCTCAACCCTCTAAATTAGGACCTATGTTTCCCTTTTAATGATATTAATGATTACTGCGATTTATGGTCTGAAATGTTTCTTGACGCTGCCAAACACTGCATCCCAAACAGAGCTATCGATATTGGTCCTTTTGACGTCCCTGGGTACAATTCACAGTTATGATCCTTACGTCGTAAAGTGCACCGGGCATATGAGAAGGTCCAAGCTAACGGTCCTAGTCATGACACTGACATGTGGTCCTGGTATTGTAGATTAAGGAATTATTATCAAGAACAACTTAGAGCTTAAGTATTTTCTAAACTGTAACCAGATAATCTCAATACCTTCGCTATTAGTAAATGATGATCATATAACTGACAATCTGTCTCAGGCTGAAATTTTCAATTCATTCTTTCTCAAACAATGCACACTTGACCCTACATCTGCCTCTCATCCTGGGCACATTTTACATTCCAATAATATAATTCGCTCAATTTTAATGTCAGATGAGGAAGTTTTGGATATTCTACATAGCTTAGATGTTTCTAAGGCCACTGGACCCGATGGCATTAGTGCCAAACTTTTAGAGGAAGGTGCGCATTTCATTCATAAGTCATTAGCATAACTTTTTTTATTTATCTTTGAATAATAAAACGTTTCCTACTAAATGGAAACAAGTTAATGTTACACCTTTACATAAGAAAGGCGCTGAACATCTCTGCGATAATTGTCGATCGGTTTCCTTGTTAAGTTGCGATGTTAAGGTATTCGAAAAGTCATTTTCAAGCATGTTTCCAACTTATTTAGGGACAATCTATTAATCACAGCTAACCAATCTGGTTTTACACCGGGAGACTCTACTGTTAAAGAATTACTTGTTATATGTCACGAGTTATGTTTTGCTGTCGATCAGCAAACAGAGGTACGCCTTGTTTTCTTGGACATCAGTAAGGCTTTCGATAAGGTCTGGCACACTGGCTTATTTTCCAAACTTGAGAAAAATGGAAATTGTGGGGATCTATTAAGATGGTTTTCTAGTTATCTTTCAAATCGTCAGCAACGTGTTTTGATTGCAGGACAATCTTCTATCTGGGGAAGAGTGAATGCTGGAGTTCCACAAGGTTCTGTACTCGGACCTCTTCTCTTTTTTATCTATATTAATGATATTGTTGACCTTGTCAGATGTAATATCAAGTTATTTGCCAACGACACCTCTTTATTTAACAGTGGGCGATCCTGCAACTGCTAGTGAAATTATAAATTCGGATCTTGCGTCTATTAACGAATGGGCAAACGACTGGCTAATCATCTTTAATGCCCATACAACAGATATTATGCTAATTGCACGTAAGGTTGTTTTTCCGGATCACCCATTTAGTATTCTTTAAGGCCACATACTGCAAAATGTCAATACCCACAAACATCTTGGTATTACTATACCCTCTGACCTGAGATGGTCTGACCACGTTAACAGCCTATAGCTGTTAAAACAGGAAAGCGTCTTAACATTATGAAAAGCCTGCAGTTTCGCCTGGACCGCCAAACTCTACAAACCATATATTTTTCTTTTATAAGACCTATTTTAGAATAAGAAAGTCCTCGCTGGGATGGCTGCATATCAACTGATGGTGATGAACTTGAACAATTTCAGTTGACTGCTGCAAGAATAGTTACTGGCGCGATGCATGGCTTATCGAATGCTAAACTGTATGAAGAGCTTGGATGGCAAACCCTGGTCTCTCGTAGGAAAGAAGCCAAATTATCACTAATGTATAAAATAGTTCGTGAATTAGTACCTATCTATTTGCAATCTATTATTACAGATAATGTGAATTAATTTCCTACACATTATAATACTCGACAAATATATGATCTACCTCATTTCAGAGCCGGCACTGATTTATTTAACAATTCTTTCTTTTCGTCAACTGTACGCCTCTGGAATGAATTACCTTTGAATATTCGAAATTCGCCATCTTTACCTATATTTAAATTACGGTTACGTGACCACTTTGGGTGGTCGAATAAGCGTCCAGAGTATAACAATTTTGGTGAGAGATATAGTTCTGTATTGCATACTCGCTTTCGCTTGGGAAGCAGTCGGCGAATTTCCATCTGTTCAAGATTGGTGTCAAAACACATGCCAGTTGTCTGTCTGGTGCAAGTAATGAGGATGCTTGGCATTTCTTCTTTTCTTGTCCAAGGTATACTGTAATACGATCGCAATTACACAATATCATTTCATTGTATGCTCCTTTTACATTGCAAAGTGCACTGTATGGTTCTTCTAACTGCACCTTGACAGAGAACACCCAAATTTTCTCTACAGTTCAAGATTTTATTGTGCTCTCTGGAAGATTCACAAAGGCAGGTATTGGCTGAGGAATTATTTGTTATTATTTGTTTTTCTTACTCAAAACTTTACCTGAAATATGTACTTAGTAAACAAAATTATTAATTACTTTGAACGTATTGAGCCCGCTGTTCGTCCCTGCTCAACTGTGATGTCTTCGCACTCTTGTATCACGGCAAGTCGGTGGGCCCTGCCTCGTTGTGCAGCGATTGTGTGTCTGTTGGTGTCCTGTTTAATTATGTCTGTGTGCCAACACAGACATACTGTGTTTCAACGAATTCTTTCTTTCTTTCTTTCTTTCTTTCTTCTTTACAGGCAAATTTGTCCGACATTTCATTTAAAAAGTATTACACGTAAAAACTCCAAACTTGGCATGATTATACTTCCATACATGAAGTCTTGAGTTTTTGTAAAGAGTTTCGACTGTTATGAAGATTATGCAAATTAGGGCCATTTGAAAATTTAAATCTTGAATATATTCACAACTATAATAGCTACAGGTAAGAAATCCTGCTTCAATTAATATGTTTGTAACACTGCACATTTTTGTAATTTACATGTGATCTCTGAAGGTCAAGGTCATTTGGACCTTTGAAATTTTCATCCAGTCATAACTCGGTCAATTGGTATCCAATTTTGATCATGTTGGGCTCAAATTGTAGCTATTATAATATTGCACATTTTGTAATTTGTATCATGTGACCTTTGAAATTTTCAACTAGCCATAACTTAGTTAATTTTTATCTAATTCCGATCATGTTTAACGCAAATCGCAGCCATTTTAATACTTCACATTTTTGTAACTTACAAGTGACCTCTAAAGGTCAAAGATAGAGGTCATTTGGACCTTTGAAATTTTTATCTAGCCATAACTCGGTCAATTTTTCTCCAATTTTGATCATGTTGGGCTCAAATTGTAGCAATTGTAACACTGTACGTTTTTTGTAATTTACAGATGATCTCTAAAGTTTAAAGGTCAATGTCATTTGGACCTTTGAAATTTTTATCTAGCCATAACTCGGTCAATTTTTCTCCAATTTTGATCATGTTGGGCTCAAATTGTAGCAATTGTAACACTGTACGTTTTTTGTAATTTACAGATGATCTCTAAAGTTTAAAGGTCAATGTCATTTGGACCTTTGAAAGTTTCAGCCAGTCATAACTCAGCCAATTTCCATCAAATTCTAATCATGTTAGACTCAAATTGTAGGTATTGCAACATTGCACATTTTTGTAAGAACCGGTAACATCTAAAGGGAAAATGTCAAGGTCATCTGACCCTTTTAAAGTTTCATCTTGCCATAACTTGGTCAATTTTCATGTGATTTGGTTAATGTTGGGCTTAAATTGTGGGTATTGTAACACTGTACATTTTTGCAATTTACATGTGACCTGTAAAGGTCGAAGGTCAAGGTCATTTGAACTTTGAAATTTTCATCCAGCCATAAGCCTAATGAAATGTGAAGTATCAAAGAACAAGTGTTGTAGCCCGTTATATTTGCAACTTTTGAAGGCACACAGACAGATTTGCTTTGAAACAAATCTTCTTTTCTAGTTGTTGTCTATTCTTCCACGACAAGGATTTATATAGGGCTAAGCCCTCTTCCCAATTGTTAATTGCCGATGAAAATATTGTATTTTTACATTGTTGAAAAAAAAATGATTATACGTTTAAACTAACTATGACTGAAGAAATTAAAGACAAAAATTGTCTTCTTTTTTTCTCTGTTTTCGAGAAACATAAATCAATTATGACTGACGAAATTAAAGACAAAAGTTGTCTTTTTGATTCTCCGTTTTCACGCATACTTAGAACAATTTGGTCGCCTTAGTCAATACATCCCATAAATTCCTATTCGAAAACTAGACACAATATCTGAAGAAAAAAATGAATGGCTCTATGTGGATTACCAAATATAAACATGGACGAAAGCACTTACAGTGTAACTCCCTATTAAGAGTACCTAATGGACTGAAAATGTGGTCTTAACAGAGGATTGGTCTTAATGCGTACATAATTTAAACAAGGAAAAACAAAATGGGTCTGTAAATCAGTGGTCTTAATATAGAAATAGTCTGTTTATGCAGGTGCCTAATCGAAGTTTCCACTGTATTTTCTTTCCGCTTCTGATACTGAGGATACTTATGAAATGATGATTAACGCAGATCTGGAAGCACATTTTTCGTTGGCTGGACATCGTTTTGTTAAATAAGGGGACAGGTTAATGAATTCTAGGCTATAGAACCACATTTTCATTTTTGTTGAATCTACAATAAAGACACTGAAACAAATCTGGTTCCGAACCAAATGTGCCACTCATTTCTACCAAACCTGTAATTTGAAACGATCATTTCAGATTACTTTAGACCCCCCATACACTAACGCGATAGTGCGACGCGATTTTGATGCGATGTCGCGTGGAACGAAATGGCGATCGCATGAAAAATCTCCTCATCGCATAGGCCCTGAGATAACCATCGCGAACTGCCCACATCACTGAGATTGCGATCGTGCGAGAGATTATCTCCAATAGCCCACACCAGTGCGCGCGATTTTCGCCAATAGCCGAGATTGAATGCAGTCCACCACAACGTAGGCCTATTTGTATAGCAAATGAAACAAGGTGGTTTTGCAACTGTATGAATACAGTGACATCTGTTGGTGACCCACTATAATTGTGTATGCGACCTATTTACACGGTCTTTAAAGATGACGCAACAAATTGCAGTGTCAACGTCCTATATGGGCCTGCTGATCATGTATAAATTAAATGCCAAGCAAAGGAAGAAGAGAAGAGCTTAGAGAATTTGGATGCATGAATGGCTGCGAAGGCGTGACGACCCTGAGCAGCAAAGAACCACCATGTTACATCTCTACAAAGAATTCTTGACTGTAAGTTTCGTTAATAATCATGGCAGGGGTGGGGCACTGGGGGTCGACATTCTTTATCTTTCGTTAGTATCCACATTAACCAATGGGCCAGCTATGCCTTTCAAGATAACTGACCAAGTTCTGGTCAAAATAATATTATATACTTTTCACGGTCAAAATAATATTATATACTTTTCATGGATTGAAAATATGTCATACGAGTGGTACTCCCATTTTAGTGCTTGTATGTGCATCCTTAATTAAATAATAGGGCATGGCTAACAATAAAGTAAAAATGAATTCTACACGTTGTTTTTCACCAGAATACGTTACTAAAACTTAGTAATCCAAGAACTTTGGTTTAATAAACCAATGTGCCTGATTATGGAAATAAACACACAGACAATTGTTTTCAATGATTTTAAAACATGATAAGGCCTTTATATCTGTCCATGTTTTCGTAGATTTTTTTATTGCGAGAGGAAATGAGGCAAAAGCACGGAGATGCTTGTTACCATGACCATGCGTGTCCTGCAGTTTTCGGAATATTCCCGGCGTCTTAATAGGCGGAGATGCTCTCCCTGGCTCAGATTCAGTCTCAGAACCACTCCCACTATTCTTCTGCGGCCTAGATTTCACAGGTGTTTTACTATTTCCAGCCCTCCAAATCTTCTGGACCGTCTTGGCCTTTTTAGGCCTACGTGCAGCCTTTTTGGTTGGCATACCAGCTTGTCCAGAGTTGACCACAACAGTACGGGTCCCTGTAAACAATGTGTCGGAGGCACGTTTTGCGAAAGTGACAGGCCGGGAAGTTCATGTAGCGACATCTGTGGGTCAGAATTTTAAACAGCTGCTAGACGACCAAAGCGCCATCTTTGGCAAAAAGCGGAAACTAAAAAACGTTGCGTCATTGCACTCCTTGGTGTGGGCCACTGGAGATCGGTAAAAGACGGTATGAGATAAGCGGCGACGAAGCGCGATGATGCGATGATTTATTGCAGTCCTAAAACCATCGCATGGCTATGAGATGCTGTTGCGATCATGAGGAGATGGAAAAAAAAAATCTCTTTATCGCACGCATATGGCGCAGACCAGCGGGCGAGATGATGCGACTTTTTTTTTGACCCGCGATTGGGATGTGACGATAAATCGCGTAATCTCGCTCCTTAGTGTGTGGGGACCCTAACCAAGACGCACGCGCGCGCGCGCGCGCGCGCGCGCGCGCGCGTGTGTGTGTGTGTGTGTGTGTGTGTGTGAAGCAGCAGTACATTTTTGTCTGAACTAGAAGTGTTAACATTTTTTCTCCGCATAAAACATAAAACATAGGCGCTAAGTGTATTTGGTTGCTACGCTCGCCGAGCTTGATGAGTTCCTCCGATGCACCCATAAGCCTTTGCGCTAAACACGTTCGTACGTCATAAGGCGATATAGTAGGACTATTGTTAAAGCTTCAAAGTTGAAAAAGCACAACACACAGACATATTATTTTAGGGATTATATTTCAAGTTATGATATAGAAAGAAGAAGAAGAAGAAGAAGAAGAAGAAGAAGAAGAAGAAGAAGAAGAAGAAGAAGAAGAAGAAGAAGAAGAACAACAACAACAACAACAACAACAAATAGAAGAAGAAGAAAAAGAAGAAGAAGAAGAAGAAGAAGAAGAAGAAGAAGAACAACAACAACAACAACAACAACAAAATTTTTATCTTCAGCGAACATACCAACTATGAAACATTTTATGTGCAATTTGTGACAACTGAGTCAACAGCAATGCGCCTTGAGCTCAGTGCGATGGGAGGTAAGCTGTTTACCTCGGCCATTTTTAGCTCTCCTGTGGTCTCCGCAACTGTAGGCATACTGGTCCCTGAATGAAAGGTCGGTTTACACAATATCAATCTAGTATTTTTATGGCAATTCAGAACATATCCATTTTGTCGAAATTGGCAATAGGACTTGAAAAACTCACAAAATATGGGACCCGCAGAAAATACTGTCCTATTTCTCGTTATCAACACGACTGTGATTTATTTTAACATTAAATTTTCTGTATACCATTATATTATAATTCGGCACATCTTTGACCTTGTCGCCGTGCAGCGGTGAAAATCAGCCACCGTGTTACGGGCGTTCTTGTAAAAAACCAATGTTATTAAAAATTTTGGGAATAAAGAAAACCTACTTTAACGTATGTCGACTCGGTGTTGAGCTGAGTGTGTTTTGGAGAACATGGCTGGAACTTTTAAACAGTGAATTTTTATTCGAAGTTGCTACATGGACAAAAGAAACCTTTTTAGTGTGTGGTACACTTATCTGTCCGTACACAGATATTGATTCAATGGTGCGGACCAAACAAGCCCCGCAGCTAGTATGAATGTCCGGTATTGGGTGTCAAAACTTAACTCTTTGGCTTCAGCTTTTATCCAACTGCGTTTATTAAAGTGTGTGTGTCAACACACACTTTTCTGTCTTTCCTGAAATTCTTTATTAAAGTGTGTGTGTCAACACACACTTTTCTGTTTTTCCTCGAATTCTTTATTTATTAAAGTGTGTGTGTCAACACACAATTTTCTGTTTTTCCTCGAATTCTTTCTTTCTTTCTTTCTTTCTTCTTTTTTCTTTACCAGCAAATTTGTCCGACACTTTTCTCGGACACTATTATACATAGAAACTCCAAACTTGGCATGATTGTACCTCCATACAAGGAGTTTAACCGTTTTACACAGAGTAATGAAGATGTTTAAAATTATGCAAATTAGGGGCATTTAAAATTTTAAAAGCTCCATATCTTGCAAACTATTGCAGATGGACACAAAGTTCTAACTTACACATATAGGTTTGAGACAGCTGGCAAATCCAACAGCACACAAACAAAACTTGGGGAATTTTAATGTACGCTAAATTCACCAAATTTCTCCCCAATCCACATGCAGGCTTTCAACTGCCTCCTGTATGACCTATTGCTTGACCTCTATGGTGCCAGGCAACCATTTTACATTCATAATTTATTAGCTTGAACCTGTCTCACAGCTTTCTGTCCTTGCATGCTGGGTGTACGCTTTGGAAGGTTTGGGTCTTGTAGCAAATTGCGGTGTGGGGTGGGGGGGGGGGGACTCCCAACAACTGTGTAATGAGGCTCTCAATAAAATACAGAGGATCTCTTTCTGTTCATGCAAGAAACACACCTGCCTCACACTTATGCTGGATAGAGCTGTAAGTACACCATGACTGAGACTGACCAGTCAGAGTGTCCTGGTAGCTGGTCTGTATTACATGAGGCTAGGAGTGTGCTGGGCTTATCAGTTCCATCAGTCCCAAGGGATCAGACGGACTGGACTTCTAGGCAGAACAAGCCTGGCAGAGTGTACCCTCTGTTAAAAACAGACTACATACAGAGCTTACAGTCCTCAATGACTGTTTTTACATTTTGGTGAATTTTGAAAAAGTGTGTGGATTTGTGTCATCTCACTGGACACTTTCATGTCTTTGTTTTCTTGTAACCAGTGAGATGAAGCCAGTTCGTCATAGCCTTTCACTGAGTCAGTATAGTGCATGTCTCAGTTCACAGGTACATGCACATGTAGTTAAAGTGTGTGTGTCAACACACACTTTTGTGTTTTTCCTCGAGTTCTTTCTTTCTTTTCTTTCTTTCTTTCTTTTTTTCTTTCTTTCTTTCTTTCTTTCTTTCCTTCTTTCTTTCTTTCTTCTTTCTTCTTTCTTCTTTACCGGCAAATTTGTCCGACACTTTTCTCGAACACTATTATACATAGAAACTCCAAACTTGGCGTGATTGTACCTCCATACAAGAAATTTGACCGTTTTATACAGAGGAATGAAGATGTTTAAAATTATGCAAATTATGGGCATTTGAAATTTTAAATCCTGCATATCTTCAAAAGTATAATAGATAGAGATGTTATTCCAACTTCTACTAGGGGGGTATTTACCATTGCGCATCTAATGAATTTAAAACAAAAGTTGTAGCATTTTAAATTATGCTAAATAGCACCATTAGAAATTTTAAATCTTGAATAACTTAAAAGCTATAATAGATAGAGATGCCATTCCAACTGCTACTCCTGTGTTATGGAATAGTTGTACATTGCCATACCAATATGCTTTGAAGACACACACACTGATTTGCTATGCATCAAATCATCTTTCCTAGTTTCTTTCTTTCTTTCTTTCTTTCTTTCTTTCTTTCTTTCTTTCTTCTTTACCAGCAAATTTGTCCGACACTTTTCTCGAACACTATATACATAGAAACTCCAAACTTGGCATGATTGTACCTCCATACAAGGAGTTTGACCGTTTTATACAAAGGAATGACGATGTTTAAAAGTATGCAAATTAGGGGCATTTGAAATTTTAAATCTTGAATATCTTCAAAAGTATAATAGATAGAGATGTCATTCCATCTTCTACTAGGGGGTTATTGGGCAGTGCGCATCTAATGAATTTAAAACAAAAGTTGTAGCAATTTAAACTATGCTAATTAGCAGCATTTAAAATTTAAAAACTTGAAGATCTTCAAAACTATTACAGATAGAGATGTCATTTTAACTTCTACTAGGGGGTTATTGACCATTGCGCATGTAATGAATCTAAAACAAAAGTTGTAGCAATTTAGATTATGCTAATTAGCAGTATTCGAAATTTTCAATCTTGAATATCTTCAACACTATGATAGATAGAGACGCCAATTCCAACTTCTGCTGCTGTGTTATGGAATAGTTGTACATTGCCATACCAATATGCTTTGAACACACACACACTGATTTGCTATGCAGTAAATCATCTTTCCTAGTTACATTTGTGTGCGCCACTTGTCTTTGGTGTTAGTGTTGCACAGATTTTATTTTTCACACTCCAAACAAGACAACGCTTTCTGCTTCAATTTTGACTGAATAGAAAGAGCGCATGAAGTTCAGAAGCTTTTCAAAGACTATTCCTTTGTCGGTCTCAACTTAAGTCTGTTGTTTGTGTGGGAATAGCCGACACGGCTTTTGACCTTTCGAACACGGTATAACAATACGGGAACAAATCCGAATTCTTGCAAATATTTTACCATGAAGCAGAGTCCCCAATTTGATATATCAACACATTGTACCGAGTATAAAACAAATTGACGTTCTTACTCAGATTTGTCATAAAAAAGAATTATAAGACTTACAGTTCCACATGAAAGTAACAGAACCATTCAAATTTTAGGTTTCAATTAAACAGCTTCATATGGTCCACGTTGATACCTTTCCATATACCCAAAGCGTTACAATGTTGCTGGGCAAATTCATCTGCACATGTGTCATATTGAACACTGTGCCCTAGAAATATTGTTTACAATATGATGCTCAGCGGTTGCGCGATAAGCTTTTTTCCGCTACGCTCAAAAAAAGAAGGAAAAACAGAGCCTGTGTGACAGGACAGGCTCGGTGCTGTGGCATGAGCATTAACATCAGCATGCGCCTTTCTGAGCAAGTCACGGAATCCTTGTCTGTGTGCCACTGTCTTGTGTCACTTGTGCGTGGAGGCTTTCCTTTTACTTCAACTGTTGTAACGGGCTGCAATGCAACACTGCGTTTGATTTGCCTTGTTCAGGCCATATTGACACAGGTGCTTCTTGCACTCGACCAAAACTGGTTACATATATAAACAATAGCAGCGCACTTGATTTACCACAGGCGTTACAATGGGGTTCAGGTGCAATGTCACCCTGAATGGTTTCTCTTGAAAACAAATGTCCATGTTGATCCTAATTGACCAAAACTTGCCTCAACAATAGGACCACCGGTGGCAAATCAAATGACACAGAATGTTGTGTATGTTGCACAACAGCATACAAAAAAAAAAAAAAAACACAAAAAAAGAAAGGTTTCATAAACTAAAAACATGGGCTTGTAATTATTGAAATGTTGAATCAGGTCACATTCATGTGACAAAATAATGGAATTTATGTTCTTTTACGGGAGTTTGGTGTTTTTCAGATGACACAGTATACAGGTATAAAAAGTGGGAACCAACCTTTTTCGAATACAAAAAGTCAAACCTTGTGCGAATGGCACCAAACTCCTCAACTGTCTTCATTTTTCGACTGAACTGATTTGCATCTGTATGTGTTGTCAACCACTAGCAACGTGTGCTCTGCTGTAAAAGCAAACAGTCTATATTTTTTATATATGCGAATCAACACAGAAATTTGGATTTTCTAAGAATTGTTTCTTTCTTTTTTTCTTTCTCACTCTCTTCCTTCCACTATAGGTGTTTACGACCGATCTTTTGTGTAATTTCTATGTATTACGGTGTCTAAACACCGTAACACATAGAAATTGCTAAACTGGGTACGATGATACCCCAATGAGTGTAATTGTGCATCTGGCATGGAATTATTAAGATAATAAAAATTATAGAATTTCGGATTTGTCCTCAAATATCAATTCTTGAATGTCTTCAAACCTATAATTGCCAGAGATGTCAGTCCAGCTTCCATGTATGTTATTTGCCACTGCATATCCAATAAAATTTTGAACAAGGATTGTAGCATTTTATTTTGTGCACGGCGTTTCAAAATTCACAGCCAATATAGACGCCTTTCTAACTTTGACCAATCTAAATATTATTAACCATTGTGTATCTGATGAACATAGAGTAGAAGTTATACTAGGACTGACACTGATTACTGTCATTTCAAATTTTACACTTTAAAAACTCTGCAGAACTGTGACACATATAGATACCTCTGTAACATCCAGTCATATATGATGCGGACCATTGCGCATCTTTTATTGGACGAGGTTTTCAGATGATGCTAATTAGAGATATTTTTCACCAATTTTGAATCCTTAATAACGCTCAAAGGTGAGAACAGATAGAAGTGTCATTCTCACCTCCATGTACAGGCCATTCACCATTTCAGTATTGACTACTTTATCTTTCCATGTATTTCAAATCATCGACCATAGGGCGGATCAAATTTTATGTCAACTTGCACCTTGCATCGCTTTGAAGACATGCACAGACAGATTTGCTTCTAAGCAAGTCTTCCTTTCTAGTTGTGTTTCCGTCTTGGCCTGATTCGGTCGGGAAGAATGGCAAGTCACGTGATCTGTCTGATTAAATGAGCACAGGTGTTCTACAGGTGGGCATGAGGCGGCGCGAAAGCAAGGAGTATTCAGCGATCACAGGCCCACGGTGTCACAATGGGGCCGACACAATTGCACCAGCAATACAATGCAAGCTTAATGAAAACATCCTATGAATGGGGTCCTAGGCACCGAGGTCCTTTTCACACCATATGGTTAGCACTTTTGCTTCCCTTTGGCCCTGCGGGGCGACATCGCCCAGAAAGGAACTTCGATTTAGAGGCGCTTGAGAAAAGGTTTATTCTTCTCTCCAGTTGAATCTTGCAATTATATAATGACCAGCGACATAAAGTTACGGCAACAGCTGTTTACCCGCTGGTTTTCTGCCAGTCTTGTTTTGCATGTCAAGGGCATGGTACACTAAATGTTGCAGTCTGGTTAGACTTGCGTAACACTAGGAAGCTGTGCCTGCCGACGAGAGGAACCAGATAGTGTATTTAATGGTTGCTTGGTTTCTTATCCACCTGTCCAACATGACGGACTGAAAACTGGAAAGTAGACGCGGGAGGCAGGAAATAATTGCTGTGGTCTGGCGAAGGCCGTGAGCAAATGTACTCACATTAAATGCAGACAATAACAGTCCGCTCACCACACTAACACACAGCGACAATAGTCTTTGAACCCACCTATCGCAAGGAAAAGCCTTTCAATACTAAACAGAAGAGTCTTTCAAGTCACCTGGGCACAGCAACTGAAAAGACCTGTTCATCTGGGACGGGCACACTGTGACACCTGATCACAGCCCCGCCAGACACACCTGTGTAACGTACTTATTTCTGGTTCCTCAAAAACTGGGCATAAAAGAAAATTGATCGTGTTCATTGTGAAAAATTGGTCTTTGAGAAAAGCTCTTTGTTGACATGGCAGTTTCGTCTGACTGTTTAAATCCGTCCTGTGCGCTTTTTCTTCACAGCTGTCAGAACTGATTAGATGAGTTGAGTACATTAAAAAAGTGACGGTTAAACCAGGTCCAAAAAGAGTAGCTACTCTTCCGTTTCCCTTAATTCATATTCCGTGAACTAATCATCATAATAGTAATTCAATGACTCAGAAAATAGGAGGCTGGGTGGTGGCACTTACCCTTTAAAGGTTGGTACAAAGGTGTCGTTGGAATGACCCCCTATTTCCTTCTCATGCTGGGGTTTTGACACTCACCCCCTGCCGAACACCACCATCGCACCCTCCCACCCCTTCATGATGTAAAATGTCAATGCTGAACCTCAGAGTTAAGTGTAAAAGGATATTACCAAATTTTGCGGATGGGTTAAAACGGCAATTTTTATTCAATTTCTCTCATATTTCCTGCGCATAAGTTTGAAACATTTACTTATTTCTTTGAAAATATAGAATCATTCCCCAAATATTTGGTGATATATATATATATATCCTTTTCAATGTCAAATAACCCCCTCCTGAGAACCATTAAGCCTCTCTCGGGACACAAATGAGCACTCCTTTTACACTTGACCGTCCGGATCACTTTCGCGTACAGAAAGACAGACAGACAGACAGACAGACAGACAGACACAGGGGGACAGAGAGAAGCATAATGGTCTTATTTTATAAAATAACTAACTGCCAGAATCACGTTCTGGCGAGAAAGATCATTCAATAACAGGATCGAGAGCTTCGAATCTTTTATACACGCGTGGTTTTCCGAATATCGAGAACGCCATAAAAAATCTGAAGAGAGACATTGTATTCTAGAGCAGATGTTTGCTCACACTGCCTGCATGATCCCCCTACTAAGCGTAATACAATACCATTCACGGGCTGGGGACAAGCTGGATATAAATGTAGGCCGTGAAAAAGCTGAAAATAGACAAGCAACAGGTTTGCAATACTCTTGTGAGAAGTTTGACGACAGGTTGGCAACAAATACCCCCTCCATACATGTGTTTGGAAGAGATATTTTAACCAACTGGCGATAGGCTGGCAAGAGGCATAATTCGTATGTGCATAGTAAATATGACATTTGGAACAAAGCGTCGTTGCCATATGGCAGCAAAAATATTAGTGACCAGGCTGTCAACAACCTTGTATGACAGCTATCACTCTCTGCAGGCAAGTTGCAAAGAAGCTCGCGACAATTTACTATGCAGCAACCGTAACTGACCAGTGGCTGGTGACACGAGGCCTTTTGGGGCCATTTTAAGTGATATTTTAAGTCCAGTGCAATTACCAGCCTTTAACAGCCTGTCGCTGGTCTGTTACCATATCACTGGATCCAGATGCCAACCTCAGTGATAACTAGCAATAAGTGAGCATCGGTCCCGTTGCAAAAGTATCTTTTTCTATAAATCTATAATGCCTGTAACATGCAAATAGTGCAAGAAAGTTGTGGTAATAGATACCAACTTTTTTTCATACGCTCACACAATTATTGATTTTATTTCCTTCTCTCTTGCCAGTGTGTCTAACAATGACTCAGTGCCTTTAATCCTCTTGATGTTTGATTTGCTGGCATGAGGACAAAATTACGTATGAATAAAAACAATTTGGTCATAATCTATTTTATTCATAATGCTTTAATCAAAAATGCATGATAGATGATATGCTAGCCTCTTTTTGGCCCCTGACTGTGTGTTTTTGTTTTTAACATATTTTCAGTAGTGCAATCGAGGAACATGGCCAGGCCCTATCTGAACTTTTCTTGAAAAAAAAAAAGAAAAAGTGAATAAAAGTACAAATATATATATATAGTGAAACAAAATAGGTCACATACATGTATGACAAAGGTACTACATAAGAAAGTTACAATACAAAACGCCACAGATAGTGGGCTTAATGTGTAAACCAAGTAGCTACGTTCCTAGATTACTGGCTCAGGAACCTTGTGTCTCCAATATACTTATGAACCAATTCCATTGGTGCGGTATATTAAGTGCCCATTTTTACCACCAGGTTCGGGCGACGCGAGACCCCGTTACTTTGCGAGAAGTAGGACACCCAGCTGTGATAGTCATAGCGCTACATAGAAGTTCATAGACGACTGGAAGAGGGTAGAGTAGCACTGATAATTAAAGTGTGTGTGTCAACACACACTTTTTTGTTTTTCCTGAAATTCTTTCTTTCTTTCTTTCTTTCTTTCTTTCTTTCTTTCTTTCTTTCTTTCTTTCTTTCTTTCTTTCTTTCTTTCTTTCTTCTTTCTTCTTACCCGGCAAATTTGTCCGACACTTTTCTCGAACACTATTATACATAGAAACTCCAAACTTGGCATGATTGTACCTCCATACAAGGAGTTTGACAGTTTTATACAAAGGAATGAAGAAGTTTAAAATTATGCAAATTACGGGCATTTGAAATTTTAAATCTTGAATATCTTCAAAACTATTGTAGATAGAGACGTCATTTTAACTTCTACTGGTGGGTTATTTACCATTGCACATGTAATGAATCTAAAGCAAAAGTTGTACCAATTTTCAACTTCTACTGGGGGGTTGTTGACCATTGCGCATCTAATGAATCTAAAACAAAAGTTGTAGCAATTTAAAATATGCTAATTAGCAGTATTCGAAATTTTCAATCTTGAATATCTGCAACACAATAATAGATAGAGATGTCATTCCAACTTCTACTAGGGGGTTGTTGACCATTGCGAACCTAATGAATTTAAAATAAAAGTTGTAGCAATTTAGATTATGATAAATAGCACCATTAGAAATTTTAAATCTTGAATGACTTCAAAGCTATAATAGATAAAAATGCCATTCCAACTTATACTCCTGTGTTATGGAATAGATAGTTGTATATTACCATACCAATATGCTTTGAAGACACACACACTGATTTGCTATGCATCAAATCATCTTTCCTAGTTTATTGATTGTATTGCTTGTCATGCCATCAAAATGCCAGTGTACAACTGCAAGGTACCTTACCAGGCTGTTCTGCGGACACCAGAAAATACGCCGCCAACAAAACCAAATATCCCTGGATGGAAGGGGTAACTTTTCATAGTTTCCCCCACAAGGAGGACAAGCAACACAGGAAAGAATGGTTGACCATCGTCAGGCGATCTGCGGATTGGGAGCCTTCCACGTTTGATAGAATCTGTTCCAGGCATTTTGTTGGGGGCAGAGGTCCAACACTAGAATATCATGTGCCAACGTATTCCTTTGCAATAGTTGGAAATTACCTACAACACCACGGACGTCTAACCGATGGCAGACTAGATACCGTGTCCTACTACAGCAACAAGAGCCCAGCATAACTGTGTGGCTGGGCATGCGCGCGATAATCACGCCTCACCCCGCGAAGTTTGGAGTTTTTATTTTGCATGGCCGGTATTTAACTATGTTCTAGTTTGAGTCAATTATACCTGTTTTGGAACCATAAAGAATGAGCGTCAACGAAGGAGCGTATTTCAAAATGTCATGATGTAATTCCGCACGATGTAAAACATAAGGATCACACAGCAAGAAAAAATGCTAGATATCTTCGTTACCTTTTCCGCAAGAACAAACACAAGAGTGTAATAATTTCATGTTGAATAGATAATAGTTCAGTCGGGTGCAGCCCATGCGCATCTAAACGAGGATTCTACCAATGTACCTATAGCCAAAATTGTAAGACTGTTTGCTTAAGATTTAGACCTATAGGCTCTACCTCTTTTCAAAACATTTTTAAAATGAGACACATTTTATAGAATTCCTTATATTATGCGTATTGGAAAAGAAATTTCAAATATTAATAGTAGATGGAAAAAAGAGCAGGAGAATGAAATGGTTTTACTTGGAATGGAAGAAATATTAAATCGGTCACATGGACACATGTTATATGTCGCGGATGAATGAAGTGTAGGCAGGATATTGTACAATATTCAGGCGTTAATATATCAAATATTTTGTACATTGATACAAACTTTTGATGATCCCGTCTCGTTGCAAGAGTTTCCATCCAGTTTTTTTTCGCATAATTTATGTAATTGTTCCAGTGAGACTGCTACCTTCCTACATACAGATGGTTTAGAAAATCCATGATAAAGGTAAATCAGTTGATTAATAGTAGAATCATTCGCCATAAAGCCAGACTGTTGACAACGAAAAACTAAGAGAATATCTGTAGAAGTTGAATACATGCTTCAACACTGGTCTTTCTAAAGTTTTACTAATACAACTCAGCAATAAGATAGGTCTTGTATTGTTGCAGAAATTATGAGATTTTTTTTACGAATATGAGTGACGTGTGCTTATTTCCAGTAAACTGGAAAGCGTTTTTCTGCAGCCTGTAGCTTTACTTGTATCAATACTAACTTATAACTCGTATATTTCATCTGGATTTAATTGCAGTTAATCAAATAATGACTGTGTGACCTTTAAGAACAATTGTAAATTGTAATTGATCTTTTTCTCTTCAAGGCCTATTTTAGCAGGGCTATGGAATGACATGGAATGGCACAAAAATACCAACAAATTTTATAATACACGAAAAAACACATTTATTACGTATATTAATTGTATACGTTAATGCGTTTACAAACATTGGGTAGGCGAAGGTGGACTATACTGTCTGGTCTGTGAATAATTTAGAGATACTGCAAAATGCAAGTTAGCCCATTTCTGTCATGTATCATTGCAGTTTGATGTAATTAAGTTAAATATCCACTTGTTCATGTGCCAAGTTGGCTATACCAAACTGTGAAGTTCTTTCAATTTCCACTGAAAATTTTCCCTTGCCTGACTCTCTGTCGCTGACTTATCGCCATCTGTGTCTCGTCCCGACGAGATTCAGTTTTGTAATAGGCAACACTTATTCATATCATTCTTACCAGCCTGGTTTGCCGGAAAATGTGTTTCTGCTAGTCCCCAAATTACCAAATAAATAGCGCATTTTAGAAGTCCATTGATTCTCCTGTGGCAAAACCCATGTGGAATTTTGACAAGAGTGTAAAGTGGAAAATTCCAAGGTAATTTGCCTGTATGAAACAGCATTGGCAGAGGAGTTACTATGTACAAAAATCACAACATTGCAAAATGTGGGTGTGCCTACGTGGGCATTAGCCTCCTCACCCCCCCCCCCCCACACACACACACATACAGTTGCAATGCACTTATACAGCCTAACGGTGAATACATTTAGCGGTAGGCATATGGGAAAACGCGTAATGAAACAGTTTCATGTACATACATACATACATACATACATACATACATACACACGCACATACATACATACATACATACATACATACATACATACATACATACATACATACATACATACATACATACATACATACATACATGCATACATACGTGTGTCTGGTTACATATATTTTTTCACTTGCGATCTTGAAAACCATGTTGGGCTTTTTTTATTCCGTTTTTGAAACAAATTCAATGTCAGTACATGTCCCCAAGGCACAAATTTACATCATCGATCTATAGAACGAAAGAAAAGAAGAGAGAAATCAATATGTAGGGTACAACGCAGATGTATACCATGCTTGACATTTTCCTTATAAGTGTCATTTGATATATGTATAGTGACAGATTTTAGATTGTAATTTTTGCTTCTAATCTTTGTGGAATTCTATTCCAACCTTCAGGTCTCTGATAGCGTGATGAAAATTGTTATTTTTTATTTATTTTTTTACTACTTAAAAGCTGTTGTTAGTAAAGGCACGCAATGACAATTGCATTGGCGCGTTTCATGTTGATAGAAACTGTTGCTCTGACGGATATTTATCAATTATGCTTGGAGACTTTCCACGTTTATATTTCAACATAAATGTCGAAACAAGACATGAATGTATTGTCAAAAATGAACAAATATTTTTGCTAAATTCAGCAGTTGGGCTTCATAAAACAGCAAAGAATATGGTCCTATATTTCTTTTTGTAAACTTTTTAATCTTCCTAATTTTGAATAATAGGTTGGTTTCCACATAAGATTGCAATAAATTAAGTACATGGAGTCCCGAATGAATTGTACAAGTCAACTGACTTCTTATTAGTAACGTCTCCATTACGTTTGACAAAAATCCAATTCCAATCCCATTTGAAGTTTGAGCTTCATTTTGATGCAAGTGGTACAGGTGCCGTCAACAGAAAAAAAAAAGAATAGGAATAAAATATAAATCTGCAGGGACTGCTCGGTGATGAAAAATTGGTGTCTGTGCCAGCATGTTACATGCTCAATAACTGCAATAATACACTTATTTGAATATTTTCTTTCACTTCATATTTTGTTGTAACGAATATGGATAAGCATATACATGTAACTTGCAACTGCAAGCCCTTGAAAATTAAAGAAAATTAAATAGCTACCACGTCTTGTTTTTTCTTTTCTTTTTTTTTCTTTAATTTTCATGGGACGTGAGATTAGCAGACGTTTCGATGTATCGATAGTTTGTGAAATAAATTTGAATGAGGTCCTCAACAATCATTGTAGAAATAAAGATTGTTTACATAGCTAGCTCTGAGTACTTTATTTGGTGCTGTGCAAAAGTTCCCCAGTCACCTGAGGTGTGTTTTGCATAACGACGCCAATACCGTCCAAACAGAGACGTCCGTTCAAACTTGCAAAACCTTTATAATGATTTAATTATTGATTTCTCAAATTTACATTTCATTTTTGCCTTGACCTTTGACGTTACCCATAATTCTACATGCTGTTTAACTCTGTGGACCATTTACCACAATAACAGTCGACAATTTTATCATACTGTTTTGAGAAATGACCATCTAACCTGCATGGAACGTGGATACCAGCCTTACCACTCCTTACTCCCGTTGCATTGCTCTGACAAGTATAAAAATACCAATCATTTAGCATATACCAGTACGCTAAAGTACAGAAGTGGGTCGCTGAATCAAGCGTCAAAATGCTTTTCACGACTGTACACAATTATGTCTCGGGATACCTTTTAAAGAAAAGCGAGGATAGATTATCCACTGGCTCAGATATTTTTTTATCATTCCTCTTGTCATATTGAGGATTTTTTTTTTGTCAGCAAATACTGACTTTTTCTGTATAGGATATGTCAAAATAAATATCAGATAAGTCTGTTTCCAGGAGTCACATCACTTAACCTCGCGCAGATTAAATCAACAACAAACTAGAAAAGAAGATTTGCTTGACAACAAATCTCTCTGGGTGCCTTCAAAATGAGAACAGTTTCAAATACTACACTTTGCCATTGTTCAACATAAACTATATTTTGTGTATTATGCTAATTTCCATAAATTAGAATGCTACGACTTTGGTCCTTGGTTTATTGGATGTGGCCATGTCACAAACTTATAAAGTGAAGTTTGAATGACACTACTATTTGTAATAGTTTTGAAGTGATTAAAAGACTTTAATTTTGTGCATTTGCCTAATTTGCATAAGTTAAAAGCCTGCAACTTTGGTTTATGGTTCATTGGATGCGGTTATGTCACATACCTACAAATATAAGTTGGAATGGCACTTCTATATATAATAGTTTTGAAGGTATTCAAAGATTTAAATTTCTTGTATTCATCTTATTTGCATAAATTGAAATTGTACAATTTTGGATCATGGTTCATCGGATGCAGCTATGTCACAAACCCATAAATTGGAATGGCACCTCTTTCTATAATAGTTTTTAAGCGATTCAAGATTCAAATTTCGAACATTCACCTAATTTTGGCATAAAGTAACATCCTATTACTTTGGTTCATAGTTCATCGGATGCATCTTTACCAAAAACCTACAAATTGAAGTTGAAATGGCATCTCTATCTATAATAGTTTTGGAGATATTCAACCTTTAAATTTTTGAACGCCCCTTATTAGCATAATGTCAAATTCTACAACTTTCATATGATGTCCATTATATTGGCGGGTTTCACAAACCTATATGTGCCCATTAAAATTTGGTGTCTTGATTCAGATAGTCAACCTAATAGCTCTGTTATCGTACTAAGTTTAAACATTGTAGCTTGCACGGTGTCTGAGAAAAGCTCCGGACAAATTATGTAGTGGAGAGAGAGAGAGAGAGAGAGAGAGAGAGAGAGAGAGAGAGGAGAGAGAGAGAGAAAGAGAGAGAGAGAGAGAGAGACAGAGAGAGAGAGAGAGAGAGAGAGAGAGAGAGAACAGTATGTCTGGGTTGGCACTCAGACATAAAGAGGGAGGAGGGATGGGGAAGAGGGAGAGAGAGAGCCCAGTTATCACCCCTTTCCAATTTTTATTGCAGAATAATTTATCACATATAGGTCCCTGTTCAAGGTGATGCCTGTTTGACAGACACAGGGTCCTTGACAACTGGACAGACACCCTATGCCACCAGCCACATCCCAAATTGGCCTGACAGTTATCCAAGCAGGAAAATGTTACCAACCTGTCTCCCATCTTCCTATACACACACACAGCTGCCCAAACACGCATGTCCAGCGATAAGGCAGACCCCATGGGGATCAGTTAACATGGTTAAGAGCACAGTAGGCGGGCTTGCATATTCAGTGGACCCTGTCTAAAACCTGACCTTCAGCCAATCAGCAGTGAGCAGAACTGTTTTGTAGCCACACTGGACCCAAACATGGGGTTCCCCTAACAGGGTTTGCATGGTGATTATGAGCTTTTTTACACAAAAAGTATTGAGTGATTGTTGTTCCATTAAATACTTCAACATGTGAATCTGACTTGACATCATATATAATTCATGATTACAGTGTAAATTATTTTGTGTCAATGTAACAAATCATTATATATTCAGCACAATGTGCCCCCTTTTCCCCCTTCCACAAGCATATATTCAGACAATTAATATGACAAAAAAGCTTCAAATTTGCCACATTTAGTTGGACTTCTAGAACTTTTGTTCACTGTGCATTGACAGATGTCTCAAACCTGCATGTATAAGTTCGAACTTTGTGTCTATCTCCAATAGTTTGGAAGATATGGAGCTTTTAAAGGTTCAATTACCCCTAATTTGCATGATTTTAAACATCATGACTAATCCAAGTCAGATGCCTAATTTCACTGGTAGGTCAGTCACCATGGCAAGTGTGGTGGTTTTCGGAATAGTAGGGTCCGAGAAAAAATCCGGACAAATCTGGTCGTAAAGAAGAAAGAAAGAAAGAATTCTTGGAAAAACAAAATGTCTGGGTTGGCACCCAGACATAATCAAACTTGGCATCCAACCGTACTTTTGTTGTCAAAGGGCATCTGTAATTTGTTTCAATATCTTTTAAGGTGTTTGTTATTACGACTACGGAGTATGGAAACAACCAAAAAAAATATATTTATAAGAAGGACAATGCCATAAATGGCCACAGTATCACCTGCACTGTGCAGAATCCAAACCAGGGAGATGGTGCAGCACCATCTCGCTGGTTTTAAATGTATCTTCATTAGCTTATTTATCTTTACAAGCACGAAATATGGAGTCAATAATGATATTGTTATCGTTTATGAATCTAGATCCTATATATTTACTTCCTTGATAAATACGTATAGTGTTATACCATAGAAAGTGTTTAATCATCTTAAACCTTCAGGGAACCAAGACTCCAACAAGACACATACAGGTACCATGATACTTACTGAATACGGTTTTCAAAAATTCTTATTACAACCCCCCCCCATATATATATATATATATATATATATATATATATATATATATATATATATATATATATATATATATATATATATATATATATACACATGTATATATATATGTATATGTATATATATATATATATATATATATATATATATATATATATATATAACTATATCATAAAGCCTTCTTCTTTTAACGTAACCTTGGTATAGCACTAAACTTCTAAACAAATATAGTCACATAAACATAAGCCAAAGCAAAATACGAATTTGCCAGTTTATATATATATATATATATATATATATATATATATATATATATATTTGAACGCTGTTTCTTGTTTTAATCCGTGTTTGCACGCATGAGCAAATAATTTAACTCAGGATCGAATATCACATCGGATATCTGAACATATGATAAAATGATCAAATCTCTTTTATCGTATGTCTAAAATTCCTTGAGCATTTGCTTTAATGCATGTGGTAAAGCATATATTTAAACGCATTTAAGTTCTATGAATCAATTGATTTATACATGTACATATGATCAAATACATTTAATCATATAAATAAACATTTGAACACATGTTTAAATTCTCAATAACAAAAAACAAACTGCCTTAACTATATATATATATATATATATATATATATATATATATATATATATATATATATATACATATGTATATGTATATGTATATAAAATCTCATTAATGTGTATGGCAATCAAACGATGCCCAAGTGAAAGTTATTATCAGTTCTGTTCACAAGGAAACGATCGATTTGAATGAGTGCGATCAGTTTCAATTTCGTCATAAAACAGGGCATAAGGGCATGATGGACCCAAGAAATTTGGCGAAAGTAAAATTGCTAGAAGGAGAACAATGGCAATATCACGTGTGTGGAC
>OZ026613.1:113646671-113711671 GCA_964020975.1 Hermodice carunculata
TGTTTTTAGTTGAATTTTGTAATTGTATATCGTATTTTTCATTTAATGTGGTGATGCTCACCACAAAGAGTGGTAGCATGTTTTTCACCAAGGCTGCTTGTAGTCGTATTTATATTTTTGGTCATATGTTAAGTCGGTCAAAACATCGTTTATAAATTATCCAAATCAATCAAACTGTTTACTGTCCACTGGTGTATCTTATTTGTGTATTGTGAAAGGTATGCTGTGAAATGTGACAAAAGTCGATAAAACATCTGCTGTCACTTTAAAACATATGTCATAATACAAAAGCAAATATCACATGGTTCGATTGTTGTAGCGACATCCAGCACAGATAGCATGGAGCATGCAGTTTGACTCACAGGATTTATGCATCTGCTCAGACATGTTTGAAAAGGCACGCATACACTTGATATCTCACCCTATTGTAATATTAAGATTATATATTTTTGGTAGCATATATAAATGTCAGCTGGATCAAGTTTTGTTGCAAAGATAAAAGAATAATTTTGTGACTTGAAAGGATTTGAAAGGTATGATTACAAAAAAAAAAAAAAAAAAAAAAAAAAACCCAACTCGAGTGTCAAGTGTTGGGAGATACATAGTCAAGGAATAGGGTAGCAACTTACAAATTTTCAAATTGGTCGACAACACAGATCTTCATATGGATACTACCGACACGGCAAGGTGGTCGAGCAATTTATGCATGTAGCACTATGTACGTATAGGTCATGTGAATGTGATTCTCTCTCTCTCTCTCTCTCTCTCTCTCTCTCTCTCTCTCTCTCTCTCTCTCTCTCTCTCTCTCTCTCTAGCACTATGAACGTACAGGTCATGTGAATGTGATTTCTCTCTCTCTCTCTCTCTCTCTCTCTCTCTCTCTCTCTCTCTCTCTCTCTCTCTCTCTCTCTTTCTCTCTGAATATATATCTCGTGAACCCCGTTACATGGCAGACAAGTGAATCAACTCACTGATTAAAGAATTAGTTGCCAACATTTCATAAACCTTTGAAGCAATTAAGATTCCGCTTGAAAGTAATTGATGTAATTCTTTTCGCAAACTTTGGAGCCATCTGGTGGAAGAAGCTCCTGTCTTGTATTCTAATTTGTGTTACAGTGTCATTTTTTCCATTGTTTTCGTTGAATTTTGTAATTGTTTCTCTCTTTGGCTGTAAAAAAGCTGACACAGACCCCTTAGCACCTCAAGTCTCAGTTGTTCTTCATGATGCTAGCCATCACAGCCGGTCGTATCCATAAATTACGCATGCAAGCACTTTGGACAAGGGTCCTGTCAGTTTCTGCACAAGCATGTTCGGGAGAAAACTATCTTGTAATACATGTTCATGGTAAAGTCATAGCCCCGGATCACAGGGCTTTTGTGTCAAGGCTTATTTGTACATACTGATAGAGAGAGAGGTAATCTAGCTGAGGCTTGCAAGCATTTGCCAAGTGTTGGGCCATGGCCTTGGTGCTGGCAGCTCTTGTGTGAAGTACGGGTGACGTGCAGGTCATCTGCCAGCCCTGCAACCCTCTAACATCTGTTCGTGCCTGGATTGTCATCCCAAATGTTTTAACTCACAAAGTGCGCAGAGGACATGGCTCATGCTAATCAAATTTATCTGAAACTGTTGGCTGTCTGTGGGATTTGGGGGTCATTTCTGCAGGAAGATATGGGTGCATACAATACAAGTATGGATTGCGTGTGTCTGGCGGTTTTTGTCTTTTACAGAATTCAAATCGGTAATTCAGGCAATCCCTCTGAAGATCACTCAAGGGCCAACCACCGGGTGCACAGGGAACACTTATCTAATCTGACCCACTATATGTCTACATGGCCTGTGTAGTCATCCCGGAACCTCTGTGTATAAACCTGCCCACACGGCAACACTGTAACATGTACTCTGCCACATAAAATGGCGCTGGTAACATCTGGCACACCGAGCTACCCATCAACCTTTGATCGTGCTGGGTCTGTGGGCTGCTTTATTGTTCCTGTTTGATTTAAGCAAACACTTCAAATCAAAAATCGATTGCTTACTGTAGTTCCACTGACGGCTCGGCTACACAAACATGGGCTTAGAGAAATTTACTCAGGGCCAAGATGTGTACATATGTCCTAAACTAACTGAACTGGTTGTTGAACAGTTCCAGCCCACCCTCCCCCATCAATATCTTGGGAGGTATTTCTCTTCACTTGATCAAAGCGGACATAGAAATTTCAGCATGTCTGACTGACTTTCAGTTCAGATGGTGTGATGTTGAGGCGTAAATATGTCTTTACAATTGCTCTTTTGGAGTTAATTTCTCCAAGACAAACTAATTAACCTTCTAATTGCGATATGACGTCTGTAAAATGTCTTGTGAGTATTCGATTAAAATGTTTTCACGATCTCCGCCTATAATTGATTTAGCAGTAGGACAGATGTTTTCATGAATGGGGGGTAGAGTTGCTCCGGGGAAACGTCCACATTTGTGGCAAAAGGGGTGTGCAGTCATAGAGAATGGCTAACATTGGTTTAAATGGTGCGTCACTATATCTCTAAAAACGTCAGTCACAAAAGTTCGATGAAATAGATGTTGGTATTTGGCTGAGTCAATAAAACTACTTTGTTTTCAATAAATGTGCTCAGGCGTGCCTGGGCCGACTTTCCCAGCCTCCCCTTTGGATATAATGAGCACGGCCACTAGCCCAGTCATTCGATCGCATATCGCGTTTACTCAAGAACAAGTACCGCGCTTGTATAGAAGGCACCTGGCACTGTTATTATTGTAAGCTTCATAAAAGTCGCATAAAAACACCCGTTTTCCAATTTTCATATTCTAATTATCCGTCTAGGCAACAATATTCATAATCACAGATCCACCGAGAAGCGAGCAGGCCACCTAACGTATCAAACACAGCGTAGATACTGTGTGATATTTTTATATCGCTTGAATAGCTTTCGTGAAAGATAGCCATCTGAATAAGATTAGTCAATAAATAACACGCATCTAAAGCATTCTTTAACATTTAACATCTGGCCGACTGTGAAGCGGGTATGCCAGTGTGAGTGCTATATATAATAGCCTTGCATATACAAGCATGGCGGTGCCGTCCGTACAAGCCACCTGTGAGCTGGGCTCCCAGATCTCTCCCGCGTCTTCGGAAAGGATGGACGGGGATACGGACAGGAGTAAATCTGACGACGGATTACCTACTCCAACGCGCAAGAATAAACGGAAAATGACAGAACCAAGAAGGAGAAGTGATTTCAGTATCAAACGCTTCTGTCCAGACAGTTCTGGAAGTACATCTGATCACGCGGAATCTGACATTGAAGATTTACGGGAGGTTCCCCCCAAAGAATCACCTGGGAACTCAGCTGGGACGGACCCTGAAGATAATTCTCGTAGTACACCCTTGCCTCGTGAGGGATTTTATAGGGCTGAAACAATGCTTGCCTTGCCACATTCAGCGTTGCCATTGCCTGACCACAGACTGCACCCTGCCTTTGGCATACACCCTCACTTATTGACCGGCATGGCAATACACCCCTTGGTAGGCGGGATACCAGCAGGACTGCGACACCGTGCCCCGGTCATGTTGCCACACCCCCACAACAATTTCTCAACTGTTTCCAAGACCAGTCCCCAGTCACAGGATTCTAATGATGGGAGCTCTGGCAAAAAAAGTCGCAAAAACTACAAAAATATGACCAGAGAAAGAAGGGTTGAGGCCAATGCAAGGGAACGCACTCGTGTTCACACTATAAGTGCTGCCTTTGAAAGTTTACGAAGAGCCGTTCCGTCTTATTCTTATAACCAAAAACTGTCCAAATTGGCCATTTTGAGGATTGCTTGCAGCTACATTCTGGCTTTGGCCAAACTGGCGGACTTGGACTATGGTAAAGGGGACAGAGATATATCTTTTGCGGAATGTGTAGATTTATGCACGAAAACTATACAAACAGAGGGGCGTGCACGACGGAGACACTGACCCGGGTTGACTAGCTTGTTTGTTACGGTAGGTATTCATTGGCCCATCCCCGCCCTTAGACTTGGCCCTTAGCAACCATTGAGTGACCCTGAGCTCTCTCATCTGAAGATGCCCATTCCTTGAAATCCATTGAGCCAAAAATGCTTACGAGACCTAATCATAATGTTACCGTGCAATAACCAGGTAATGAAAATTCACCTAAGCTGGTGTTATGTTCGATCATGTGCAGTAGATTTGGCAGAGCCAACATAGAGCTAACAGCGTGCTCCAAGATAAGCCCTGCTGAGCTGCAGGAACCGAGCCACGTTTGTGCTTGTTGTGTGCCTGCCTGCCACATATCAGTTGTCGCCAGATGTTCAACTGCATGCATGTTATCTGGCGCTTTGCATGCGAGGTGAATACGTTATTACGACTAAGTGCCGGCCTAGACACATGCTCATCCTAATGAAATACAGTACAAGTAGACACTAAGCCAGGTGCTTGTGTGCAAGCGTTTCACTTTGCTGTCAGTTTATTCCGAGCTACCTAAGAATTTACTACCAGTGCGGGGAAGTGAGCTCTCCATGGCCTACACATTTTGGTCTGAAAGTCGATCGCCACAGGAGGAATCAAATGAGTTAAATAGAGGGTCGATAAATCAAACCGTAATGTTATCCTACTGGACATAACAGGCTGGTCTGAAATCTATCTAGGCAAGGCACACATCTGGGGCCTTGGATTATGTACGTAACACAAGTAAACGTACGGTATGCGACTAGGGAATGTTGTGTGACTGAGCGGGGCACGCAGAGCACGCAGACGGGGTTGTAATCTGGCGGAGCAGTTTTGACACTCCGTTATGAACTCAGCAACAAACAGGTGTCTGGGTCTGGTGCGAGGTATTGTATGGCACAACAGGACCTTTTAGGGCAAGAAAAATACTCTGGCCAGCTGTGACAATAAGTTCTTTGATAGCTCTATGTCGGTTATGGAGCCATGCTGCAAGGGGGCCACTCTGCTTTTACAACGTTAACGTTCCTCTTTATTAACTTGGTCAATGTTGCTTGCAGGGCAAAATTTATGTAACCTGGTCATGTTAGAATACATGAATCCTCGGTTTTGACTGAATTGGCTGCAGTCAGACAATATTCACACTAGTCCACAAGTGTGATTTTCTCAGTTGCTGTAAAATGTTCCGTGCAGCGCCTCATTAATGCAGGGGTGAACAAATATTTTTTCAGGCCTAACATTCGTATGAAACGTCAAAATTAAAAGAACGTCAATTGGCCGTGAATTAAATGTGACTTACATCCCAATGGAATAATCGTTCTTGATACATGTGCTGGAAACATCAGCGCTAGTTGCCTGCAACACATCTAGCAATAAAAGTTGGCCCAATGTTGGCACAGCGTTGGCCAGTATGCACTATGGCCCAGTGTTGGGCCATTTTTTATCGCTAGCTGGGCAGCCAGACCGTTATCCATGTTTTGTCCACCCCAGAATGCATGTAGTAGAGGCAATACGGAGCTTGGTCTGCCTTGGAGGCAACAGTGCTAGAAGTGTGGTTAGTGAAGGTGCTGTGTGAGGACACGATATGATACTGTACAATAGCAGAAAACACATTGCAACAAAACATTTTTTGATAAGAGAAACAAAAAGCACTGTACTATAATGTGACAGGGCTTTACTTGTTTTTTTTTCCTACTATTTATTTATTTATTTATTTATTTATTTATTTATTTATTTATTTATTTATTTATTTATTTATTCATATCTTTTCATTTTAAGTAATTAATTAATTTATTTGTTTTATTTATTTATTTATTTATTTATTTATTTATTTATTCATTCATTCATTTACTTATTTATATTTTTCCCTTTTGTAGAAACTCGCCTTGTAACTTCATGTACACACACTCGGAATTCCATGACAGAATAGCTGCCAAAATACTAAAATCATTTGAATTGATTCTTGTTAGGAACATTAATTTATGTCGAGGATAAGGAAATATATCAATACACTCACATTGTGTATCGACACATGGTCACAGTTTAAAAACATGGGTGGGTGGTAGACAAGGCTTTGCTGAAAAATCGTGACTGAATACAGTGCTGACAGAGTTTTCAGAAAACAGTTTTAATCCTTATACAAGTGAAAGGAATAATTGAAAACTGTTCAACCTTGCCATGGTGGTCAATTGACCGTGTTAACTGAAGGCTCCTTGCAGCTGTCCGTAGATAGCCTTGGTGATATGGATACATATGTTATAATATCTCGTGCTATATGTAACACAGTATTGTGGACAGGTAAGAACCCTTGAATCAGGAAACTCTTGAAGCCAGAACCTACAGCACTGATTTGTGATAATTCGACTTACGAGGAAGGTAGGGGGCTACACTTTCAAGAATGACGAGCTTTGATTTTTTGTAACATCAAAGTAACGGAGCAATATAAAATTAGTCATTTTGAACCATATTTACTCTGTGATAGGAAATAGAAGTAGTTAAACAAATTCAGTGTGATTTCTTTAACAATCATTTTGCCTAGGCTTAAGATACACTTGCCTGCAAAGCAGACCAAGTTTCGTGTTACTTCCCAGCGGAGTAGACAAAATACGCAGCTTGGGTCTGCTTTGTTCCTTTAGATTACAAGTGAATTTTAATTATTCTTATGGTTATAGGGGTAGATTTGTCGTTTTTCTGAAGGATATTGCGGGGAAATATATTACTGTGAGCAGATGTCATTTTTGCTGTTCAAGTCATCATAATGCGTTTGCGTAGGAATGGTTATTCATTTGTCGTGATTATACACCAGTTTTACCAGGTATGGCAGGATGTGGTAACGAGCACATAAAAAAATGTTTGTGGATGTGCATTGAGAGATGCTTATTTTCCTACTGGTAGGATGCCATGCTACCATGATCAAATGTGCTAGCTAAGGTACCACCGTGCTTTGCTTGGTGGAGTGACCTCCTAGTCTCTCCAACACGCAAGGTATTAACAAGTGCAAGCAGTGTGTCAACGCTACAAACGACTTGTAAGTAATTCGACTCCTCATCTGGGGTATATGCATCCATATGTTAGAGTGGTCACGCTCTGGTGCCGGGCCAAGGATTTGGTTTCCAATTAGGTAGCAGTTTATGGCCACTTCGGCGCCAGGAGGACCAACATCTAGGAGCAGGCACAGGGTGGCGAGCTGCAGGCGGGCTCTGTGACAACCTGTAGGGCAGATGGCTGGTGTCTTGCCTGCGTTCCTTCCCTGAACTGTTTTGACTGTGTGGTGGCTCCGTATTAATGTTATTTATCACTAATACAAGTGATAGTCTGACATCGCAGGCAATTTAGTCGTGTGCTTGCAAAATATTCTGGGTTGCTCTGCTGATCGAATAATTAAAAAAAAATATATCTGCAACAGCGCTTCGTCGAGACTGTGTACCCACGTGTCCGATAGTACGTGTCGCGTCGAGTGGTCCTTGGAAATAGCAACAAGAATTGAGACTACCACAGTGAACACATATAGGACCGACATTATCAGTTAGAGTAAGCGAGATGCGTGACCTCCAAGAGATGTGACGGAGTGTGTGGAAGTGGACAAGTAGAGATAAGAGACCCTGAGTAATTGGCGCATAATGTACAGGGAACAGGTGGCAGTCTTCAATCACCAGATAACATCGTTTTGTCAACTAAGTCATCATTAACTTGAAATACGCTACCCTGGCTCTGGGTTAAGCCGTGGTTAAATATAAATAGGTGCAATAAGCTGTGTCTTGCGTGGCAAATGTGGCGCTATTTAGGTATGCCTCTTAGACATGGGAGGTAGGACGCCGGTCAGGATGGGAAGAATCGGCCAAGTGTCATACATAACCACATATAGCAATTGATACGAACCAGGAGGATGAAAGGCACTAGGGCAGCCCAATGCATTGTGTGTGTGTGTGTGTGTGTGTGTGTGTGTGTGTGTGTGTCATAACCAACAATTTCCAGGGAGGATGGGGCCCGCGGGGGGGGGGGGGGGATACTTCCACCATATTTTTTAGGGGGGGGGGGGGTGGCGGCTCGACCTTTCAAAAAGCCGCTCTTTGTTAGGGTACTTTTTCACATAAATGCTACAATTGTTAGGGATTTTTTAACCGAAATATTAGAAAATATGATCTCAAATCTGCTCGAGGCAGGAAATGTTGACCTTAGGGAAATTTTCCCGAAGTTTGGGCCATAAAAGAGAGAAAAATTGCCCTTTTTTAAGGAATTTTTGGCAAAATACCGGACCTTTGTTAGGAAAATTTCACTGAAAAGGAGGGCCTTCAGAGCGGCACATACCCGGTATTGTCTCTAATGGGAGTAGCCCCCTGGGGATTGGGACTGCAAAACTTGGCATATCTGTACATATTGTGCTGCTTCTCAAATTAATTGATGAATCCCTGACAGTTTGTATTATTGGACGGCGTCAACACTTTTGCTCCGTAGAACCTGGGTGGTAAGCGCCCAGGGTCCGTTGAGGGAAGCTGTAGAGAGTTGGTGTTATGCTGGTGAGTCTTCCCTGAAATTTTCACGGAAGACGAAACATTTTGAGGAAGAACAATATGTAACTGCAAAAAATAAGACTTGCTTTAGAGCAAATCGGTCCATGTACCTTAAATATTTATAAAATGTGAAATAGTTTAAAACTTTCTTTTTCCAATTATAAGCAAATGTATCGAAACCAAAAATTAATATTTTGATTTAAAATTGCCTCTTAATCTTTAATAGGTTAAAAGTAGTGGACATTAAAATCTTCTATGTGTGCCTGGTTACCACAATTTGAAATTTTTAACTCCATTTTCAATTCATTGGACACATCTACCACAAACCAATGAAATGATTTTGCTATTGCATTTCTATCCACTATACGTTTGCAGATATTCAATATTTAAAGGTCGGAAGTATACCTAATTAGCATAATATACAATTTTAGATCTCTCACTTTCATTAAAGTGGACACACCCACAGTACAAACCTAACAACTGGAGTTAGATTGACGCTTCTATCTGTAGGAATTATGAAAACAAAACATATAAGCAAGTAAATTTGCCCAGAGGGTAAGCTATAACTGTTAATCATATTAATACATAGACTTCACTGAATACTGGGAATATTTTAAGCTTGAAATATTTAATTCATTCAAAGCTATACCACAGAGAAGCGTAATTCCAGGAGTACATATATGCAGTGTGGTGCATCTGATGAAGGTTATAAACTTGTAGCACTTAAAATGAGGATAATTACAGGCATTCTACATTTTAAAACTTTATCATCATCAAAATTTAAGACTGAGATATACACACAGTTCTAAGGTTTACTGATCTAGTGGAGCCTCTGTGGTTGCACCCTTGGGTAAAAAGTGCCCACTATGGCGAGGTGCCCATTCCAGGGAGGGTGGGCCCTTGTAAGAATGGATGAGTATGTCCATGCAGAGATAAACGTTATTTGTGCATACATATACTAAATATTCATATATTATCGCCCAAGGGGAAATAACTGCAGGTGAAACAGATTTTTTGTCTTTTATCACACGGAAAAGAAGATGGGGAAGAAAAAAAACGCCAAAACAAGAATTGATCTGATAGTAGAATACCTATGAAGAACAGATCTCATAGCATAGGTTACAAGAAGAAAAACATCCAAAGGCTGCCAGTGCAAGCTTTCTCTTGGGTGACTCTGATCTGATAAGTTTATTAATTATTTCACACTCCAGTTCTGTGGTTATGGAATCCATAAAGTTGTCAAACAGTCATTGTGGACTGTAAGACTGTGTTAAGCGTTGAGTGGCAAGGCCAACTCTCGCAGTCTTAGGCTATTTGTGATGGGGGAATATCAGTTTACGGGCGTGTACCCAGGGATGCAGTGGTCTCTTGGGATGAAGGGTTGACTAAAATAGCCCTAGACACAGTGCTTTTACCTTCATGACACCCTCTATATTCTGCTAAGAACCTACATTTTTACACAATTTTTGGAAGTTTGGGGAGGTTGTGTGTGTGTGTGTCCCATTTGCCACAAAACCTAAACCTTTCAATGCAGAAAGTCAAATGTACTACAGCGTGGATGGTGAACAGGAGATATTCATATAAATGATGCTGATGATGTGCTGCCACCTAGGCATTATATGACTATGGAGATATAAAAGAGATTTTATTCCTCCACGATATGACGGAGAGCAAGCAGAGCCAAATGAGTGTCCATGATAAAAGTAACTCGATCAAACAAAAGACTTAAGAAAAGTTTTTCAGTAAATTTAAAGAGATAGAAGATGTTGAACATATTTAGGATATTTCATTTATTTGTTAGAAAAGTGCTATTTCTGGATGGTTAGATAACATAACTTGTACGAGTGCCCTCATCGTGACAGAAGCATATTTTCGTTACCTAGCAACCCAGGGTATCAGAGCAGGTCCGCAGTTAATGTAATTAAATGCTTGCTATTGCACAGTAGGCAGGTTCTGATAGTGCAAGCTATTAGGAGGTATGCATATTCAACTATATTAACTGCTATGATAAGAAAACTATGCATTCCATGATTTATACATTATATATCCTCAAATAACACTATTCTTCTAACAAACGGATGAAATATTCTAAATATATTTAGTATCTTGTGTGTTTTAAGACTTTGTGAACGACTTTTCTTTAGCTTTTTGCATTCTCAATTTGTTACTTTTATCAGAGAAGCTCATTCGGCACTATTTAATAGATGAATCTACCCTGTGGCAGCACAGGCACCCTGTTTATATGAGTACCTCCTATTTAGCATGCATGCGAAATGGTTGCATTACAGCATGGAGGTAGATAACAGTTACCAGCTTGTACATGTTGTGTGTGTGTGTGGGGGGGGGGGGTACCGATATAGTGGAAAGTCTGCAAGGTATTAAGTAAATTTGGCATGAAGTGAAATTTCTCACCTTTGCATGCAATAGGAGTAACCCATTTCACAAAACCGTATACTGAACCTCTTTATCTGGAATAGTTTTGAAGATATGGGTGATTTAAATTTTGAATTGAATTGTCTCTAATTTGCATAATTTTGAAAATATTAAATTATACCCTGTGAGAGTAATAATTTGGTAATGGGGCTCTGGCCATGCGTTAGCTTGGAAGTCCATCTGTAGCCGCCTCCGAGAACACCCGCGGATAACATCTAGGTAGGAAAGAAAAAAAGGAGGAAGAAAGAAAGATTTTGAGAAAATGTCTATGTATGCTCACAGACATAATAAAAAGGATGAAGGAAAATAACTGGTCGCTGTTGAACAGTTTGACCGGAAAGCGCCAAATATACATATAATTTACTTTACCACGATTTTACGTTCTGGCGTATATTCTGCAGACCCTCACAACGAAAGTGGACCATGAAATTATTTTCGCAAATATACACAAGTTAAAAAACAAACAAACAAACAAACAAACAAACAAACCAACAAACAAACACAGTTTACGATTTTCTGTGAATTGCTGGCTGGTTACAAGATGTTTACATTTTCAACTGATTCTAACAAAATATGTAACATCAGTAACACTGACTGGAACAGAAACAAATGTGTCGAGTTCCATTCAACGTGGCGTTTTGGGTTTATGAGTCAAGAATATTATCTGTAATGCTCCTGCTATGAGAAATTCAGGTCATGTCATAGATATCAAAATCGTTATTACCTTGTACCATTTTTGGCAAAACACACTGTACGTAATATGTATATATATATATATATATATATATATATATATATATATATATATTCATCTTGAATATATCAACTGCAACATTACTTGATATTGCGGCGGTTGCAAGCTGAGCAAAAAAGTTCAAGTCTCTGCCGTTGTCTCTGCTGGCTAGCACAAACAGCAAGCCGCTGAGTCAGCTAAACAGAGAGTGTGGCCGAACATCGATATAAATTTATTTTACAATTATAAATATTAGAGCAAAGTAGCAAGAGTATACCAATGTAGTAATTCGGAATCAAAGTTATAATTGCAAGCTGAACTGACAAAAATAATTTGAAACTAATCATCATTAAAGTTAGGCAGAAATATTAAAACACAGACAAAATAGTCACAAATTTAAAAAAATACAGAGTGGTGAAAATCCCATCTGATAGCAACACACTGTTAAACACCACCCCCCCTCCCAGAATGCCTTGTGTTTATCGAGTACAATGTCGTGGAAATACAATACAACACCGTCTGGGTAAATATGCACGCAGGTAGCAGGCACACATGCCGACATGGATGGAGAAATTAAATTAATGCGCAAAGAGTGCATCTGTGTCCTTTTAAACGAATGAAACAGGGCCCAATGAAGAGGTCTGTGGCGGTTTGTTTAATTTCTTATGTGCACAACCAGCCATGAAATGTAATATTGCAGTTTGAGGCAGATAATGACTGCCACGGCTCTGTGTGCACACCTGGTCGGTTTGCTGGTGAATGCAAACATGCGCCGGCTTGGGAAGTCATTAGAGCAACCACACCTGGGGTAGATAAGAGCTAACATAAAGCTTTGCCAATGTATTCAACGACCTCTCCTTGACAGGCGCAAAGTAAGCGGCGCTGTCAGTGCAATACACGCGGTGTTCAATGATAAATCCTCAATGTTTCTTTTGTGATGTTAACGCCGTCCTTACAGTGCTCCTTGCCTCAGTCGCCCTGTACAATACCACAGTCGTGCGCATCCTCATCATCAATCTCATCCAAGCAGCCATTCCTGGCTCTTGAAAAATACTATCATAAAATGTTACTCTATGGTTGACTGAGTCTGTATTGTTTATGTAAGATATTTATTTATTTATAGTTTATTATGAACCTACTTAGTTGGGAAAAGTTCAGCGTGAAGTTAGTTGCATGAGAACCTACTTGATTGCGATCAACCGGAAGTCACAGAGGTTCAGCGTCAGCCTATGTATTTGCATAAGAGCCTGCGCGTTTGTGAAAGGTTCAGCTTGAGCCTTCTCGTTTGCAAAAGGTTCAACTTGCAGTTATTCAGCTATTTGTGATAACATCTTGTTTGTGAGAGTTTCAGCTTCAGTCTACGTATTTACATGGTATTCTGCGTGTCTGTGAGAAGGTCAAAGTGAAGCCATTTAACTGCATGGGAACCTTTTCGTTTATGAGAGGTGAAACGCTAAACCGAGTGTGCACTCGTGGACCTGCGTGTTTATGCAAGCAGGTTGCCCCCAAGACAGACCAGGCGTTTTATTTTTGCTGCAATGTGACAGGGAGAAAACATGGCGACTGGTCTGTTCAGCTGGAAAGCAGTTTAAATTTCCAGAAAGCTCAACTCCTTTGGTTTGTGTAAAGATCGGCAGAAAGTCAGCCGACCCATGGGTCGCACTAGAATAAGGCAAGGGTTGCAATCTTATGCGAGCGACAGACAAGTTTGGTTTGGACCTTTCAAAGTCGAATACGAAAAACAGACACAAGTTTCAGTTGAAATTATTTGTTATTGAGATTAAAATATCAACGACGAAAATATCAAACTGCAGGTCAACTTATTTTTCAGATCGACCGTTTGGGGCAGGGGACCAAGTGCATTGTATTGTAATCCATACATGTAGTTATTGGTGGGTGCCAACCTGGGCATTTTGTTGTTCTAAGATTTCTTCCTTCCTTCCTTCCTTCCTTCCTTCCTTCCTTCCTTCCTTCCTTCCTTCCTTCTTTCTTTCTTTGTTTCTTTCTTTGTTTCTTTCTTTTTTCTTTCTTTTTTCTTTCTTTCTTTCTTTCTTTCTTTCTTTGTTTCTTTCTTTTTTCTTTCTTTCTTTCTTTCTTTCTTTCTATCTTTCTTTCTGCCTGCCTTTCTTTTTCTTTACACTCAAATTTTGCCCGGAGCTATTCTCCGACACAATTTTTCCAAAAGCCACCAAACTTGACAAGATGAGTGGCCTGCCAGTGAAATTGAACATATTGATTGCAAATTTTTCAACTTCAAATTATAGGTTTTTATTATACTATATCCAATGAAACCCAGAATTGTAGCATGGTGATTTTAAAAATTAGGTCACTACCTCAATTTCAACCATTCAAATTTGAAAAGCATTCAGACAGATTTGCTGTGAAGGGAAATCTCCTTTTCTCGATATAGACTTGTTTTTTTGTGTATAGCTGATAGGTGTGTGAGCTTGTGGCAGCGTATTGGTACGGGATTGTGAGTCTACGTGCGAGAAACTTGATTTGAGTTAATATTGCATATCAAAATTTGAGACTGCGAAAAAGATACAGGTGAAAAATGGAATGATTAGTTTAAAGAACTGTAGAGATAGTTAATTCCTTAATTAAGATTCACTAAAATACTGTAATCCCTTTGGCACCATTTACAGTGCAAACAATTAACTTCTGTGGCTTTGCCGATTTATCGGTCATAGTGCAGTGATGTCCACTTTGTGTACCAGCGTCTCCTTGTAGTATATCGTCTTCCTCTCTCGTACTTTTTCACGTGCGAAAGGGATTTATTAGGCCTATGCCCTTTTTCCCAATCGCCTTAATCGGATAAAAATATGTTTAAATCAAGATTCATGAACACTACAAATGCAACCCGTTCTCTTGTGGCGAAAAAACACATGGACCTGGAGAGCCCAGCTCTTGAAACTAGAAAAAAGATTTGCTTCGAAGCAAATCTGCCTGTATGTCTGTGTGCCTTCAAAAGTTGTAAATATTAAATGTTGCAACTTTTGTCCTTTGGCACTTCATATTCCATTAAGCTTATGGCTGGATGAAAATCTCAAAGTCAAAATGACCTTGACCTTTGACCTTCACAGGTCACATGTAAATTGTAAAAATGTACTGTTATAATACCCACAATTTAATCCCAACATGAACCAAATCAGATGAAAATTGACCAAGTTATGGCAAGATGAAACTTCCAAACGGCCAAATGAGGGTCAAATAAGGGTAAAAAATGTGCAGCCTTACGATAGCTACAATTTGAGCCCAACATGATCAAAATTGGATAAAAATTGACCAATTTATGTCTAGAAGAAAGCCACCATCGAAAGTGGCCTTTGACCTCGAAATGACCTTTGACCTTGAGATGACCTCTACCCGAAGTAAACCTTGACCTTTAAAAATGACATTTTGACGAAAAATTGACCTTTGACCTTGACATGACCTCTACATGTGAGACGGCCTTTTGGTATTGGAAAAGAAATGTTGATGCTTTGGCAAGTCTGAAATCTCTTTGCTGTCATTGTTGGGTTTGGAATTAATGAATATGGATCATGTGTTTCTGTACTATTTGAAAATTACTTCATTGGCTATGTTGTGCTGTGGGCTTTGTTCTCCGACTCATAGTTATAGTGGAGGTAGGGTGTGTTAATAATGTTCCAGATTCATAAATATCACAAAAACGATGTAAGACTACTTTATTTTTTTTACTTTAAACTTAGCTGACTGACAAGTCGGGAGAAATACAAGGTGATCTTTTTATTTTTGGCAGAAGAAATGAAATTTGTGTTTTGGGTGGTTAGGCCTATACATTTTGGAAAAAGAACTAGTGTCTGCAGTTAATGATGAATATTTTTAAGGTCGAGAGGACCGGTTTAAAACCACCAGTTGCCTTTTATGGGTGACTGCCTGTTTCAAGTCAGGAGTGAAATTTGTTTCTTCACATTGGTATTGGAAAAGAAATGTTGATGCTTTGGCAAGTCTGAAATCTCTTTGCTGTCATTGTTGGGTTTGGAACTAATGGATATGGATCATGTGTTTCTGTACTATCTGAAAATTACTTCATTGGCTATGTTGTGCTGTGGGTTTTGTTCTCCGTCTCATAGTTATAGTGGAGGTGTGTTTATAATGTTCCAGATTCATAAATATCACAAAAACGATGTAGGCCTACTTTACTCTTTTACTTTAAACTTAGCTGACTGACAAGTCGGGAGAAATACAAGGTGATAGGCCTAACAGGTCCCTTTATATTTTTGGCAGAAGAAATGAAATTTGTGTTTTGGGTGGTTAGGCCTAAACATTTTGGAAAAAGAACTAGTGTCTGTAGTTAATGATGAATATTTCTAAGGTTGAGACGACCGGTTTAAAGCCACCAGTTGCCTGTTATTGGTGACTGCCTGTTTCAAGTCAGGAGTGAAATTTGTTTCTTCACATTGGTATTGGAAAAGAAATATTGATGCTTTGGCAAGTCTGAAATCTCTTTGCTGTCATTGTTGGGTTTGAAATTAATGAATATGGATCATGTGTTTCTGTGCTATTTGCCTTGTTATGATCGAACTCCTATACACTCAAAACCACATCTGCTATTGTATATAAGATAAATATTTAAGATTTAAAACTTTAATTAGCCCTCATTTGCATAATTGTGAAAAGCATGACCTCTCATTATGAAAAAGCGAGTTTTCATCTACACAAGTATAATTGTGCCAAGCTTGGAGTTTCTCCGTATAACACTTTTCAAATGAAATGTCGGACGAGTTTGCCTGTAAAGAGAGAGAGAGAGAAAGAAAGAAAGAAAGAAAGAATTCCTAGAAAAACAATATGTCTGTGTTGGCACACAGACATAATTATGTGGGTGGAGGTTCGCCTTCATAACAACAGGTTTTTATTGGCAGTAGTTTATAGGCCTCCAAGTTCTAACCTATCTTTTTGGGACAATCTTCAGGCAAACCTTGACTATGTGCACAGTTCGGGTATAGGGAATATATAGGGAATACTATTATCACTGGCGATCTGAATGCAGATCCTAGAACCCCCCCATGGAAAGCATCTTGTAAACTTTGGTCTTCAAAACAATCTTACGGTTCATATCACTGAACCCACAAGAATAACTGAACCATCATTTACATGTCTGGACCAAATACTGGGTAAAATCCCCCATTATGTACGAAGCACCTCGGTCCTTTCTCCAGTGGCACAAAGTGATCACTGTACAGACTACAGTGTCCGCAAGTTTACTTTTTTGGATCAAAACTGAGAAGTCTTACGAAAGATTTATCTGGCAATATTCAAAAGCAGATTTTGATATTTTTAGAGTTTAACTTAATGAGGTAAATTGGGATGCCTGCTTTGATACATCAGATGTCGACACGGAGTGTCTTGCCTGGACAACACAATTTCTGGATGTTGCTAGACTTTGTATACCCAACAAAAATGTCTGTATTTGACCAAAAGATTCTCCTTGGTATAGTTCTAAATTAAGGTCACAAAAGCGTTAAGTTCAACGTATTCACGAGAAGGCCAAGGCTTCCAACGAAAATCCCAATGTTTGGAGGTATTTTCGGGAGTTACGTAATAAATACATTAGTGATTTAAGAACGGCAGAGGAGGAGTGCCACAAGAAACAATGTGATATTGTTAACACTGGTCAATTCAAAAGCAAACAAATTGTGGGGAATGGTTAAATATTTTATGTCCGGTAACTCCAGTACATCAAAACCTTCAATTCTATTGAACCATTTGGTTGTATTTGACAACAAATCAAAAGCTGAAGCACGTAATGATTTTTTCTCGATCATGTAATGTAGATGATACAGCTTTTTCTCCACCTAGCCAGGCGTCAGCCTCGCACAATGTGATAGAAAGTATTTTCTTGGATGAGGAAACTATATACGACATTCTGAAATCGCTGAATGTTAATGAAGCCTGTGGGCCGGACAGTATCAGTCCTATACTGCTAAAAGAGGCAGCTCCATGTATTGCTTCTCCGCTCTCCAAAGTCATGAACCTTTCCCTCTCGGAATGCAAATTTCCATATGAAAGGAAAATGGCACATGTTACACCAATCCTAAAAGTGATGCACCTGAATTACGCAGTAATTATAGGCCTATCTCACTTCTTAGTTGTGTTCGAAAGGTCTTCGAACGAGCTGTTTTTAAGCACGTCTTCAATTTTATCCGCGATAACTGTGTGCTATCTGACAAACAGTCAGGATATGTTCCGAGAGATGGAACTGTAAACCAGTTAGTCTACCTTTATCATGAATTTTCAAAAGCTGCTGACCATCAGAAAGAATTGTGGGTGGTATTTTGTGATATCACCATATCACCAAAGCCTTCGATAAAGTATATCATCCCTGTGTAATTCACAAACTAAAGAATGCATGAATTAGAGTGCCTTTATTCCACTGAATGGAGCACTATCTTCATGCACGGACCCAAAGAGTGGTCATTCAGGGTCAGGCATCGACTTTGGGTAAGATCAGAGCAGGCGTCCCACCAGGATCAGTTTTGGGGCCCTTGCTATTCCTTTTATACGTGAATGATATTGTCGAAATAGTTAAACAAAAAAGCCGTCTTTTTGCTAACGATACAACATTATACATTACAGTCAACCATATTAATAATGCAGCTTAAATGCTCAACCAAGATCTCGAGTCTGTCACTCAATGGTCTAACCAGTGGCCGGTATCTTTCAATCCTAACAAGACCAAAGAGTCAGAGTCAGAGTCAGAGTCAGAGTCAGAGTCAGAAAACGTTTATTTGACAAAATATAATTGTTATAGATACAAACAGTATGTAATATTGCAACTCAAAAGTACATGACAGTTAGACGCGCTAGAATACAAAAATTGATGAGTGTCTGGATGACCCCAATTAAGGACCTGAGTCTGCTATCACTGGGGCCACCAAAAAAGGAGGTAACTTAATAAACAAACTGATTATCACAAAAATACCATGAAATCCATAAAGATACTAAGGATGACTAAAACATGTACATGCAAAAATTATTATTAGACAGGACTAGAATCAATTATTACAAACATAACAGTTTGGCACAGTGCATATATCTTGATACCTGTTAATAAAATAATTTTTTGCATAGCTTGATAAACCAGAGTAAGAATGTGTCTCAAACTTCTCAGTAATACAAGATGGAAGGGTTTTGATAAGGGATGGGACATAGTATCTTGTACATTTTTCAGAGGTAATATTGGTGGGCCTAGGAGGAGGAATATTTTCTCTATTTCTGGTAAAGTGAGAATGAATCTGCACAGGAGTTCTATATAAATTACTAAAGTATTGTGGTAATTCGCTTTTAACATATCTATAATAACACTTAATTGATCTCAACTGAAAAACCCCAGTCGCTTTTAAGATGTTTATTTTTTTAAAAAGTGGATCTGTGTGGGCATTAAATCTTTCTGAACACATTAGGCGTACAGCTTTTTTCTGTAAAAGGAAGACCCGTTCGCATGAAAAACCCCAGGCAAGGATAGAATAATTGATATATGAATAGAAGAGAGAGTTGTAAATTAGTAGCAGAGCACTAGCCGGGATGTACTTATGTAGTCTCTTAAACATACCAATAACTTTAGATAGTTTATTTGCTACTTTATTTACATGAGCATTCCAATTTAAGTTTTCCTGAACTGTTAAGCCTAAAAAGTTAATTCTTCCACTTTTGAAATTAGAATATTATTAATTTTTAGATTTAAAGTGAAATTTATTCTCCTTTGGTGGAAATGAAATAACATGTATTTGGTTTTGCCTATGTTTAATGATAGTTTATTTGCTGCAAGCCAGTCGACTACCTTATTCAATTCAAAATTTATGTTTTTTGATGTGTCTTGTTCATACGACTCAGTATTGACATGAAAAGAAAGGCAACATAGAGGGCTAATTAAAGTTGTATCATCAGCATACTGAATATATGTGAACTTGGAAGATGCTTTGTGCATGTCATTTGTGTAAATAATAAAAAGAAGAGGTCCAAGTATGGATCCTTGTGGAACCCCGGTTTTGATAGGAAGTGGTTTGGAACAGATATTGTCATATAAAACAAACTGTGATCTATTCCCAAGGTAATTGCTAAACCAATGTAAAGCAGTGCCGATGATACCATAATGTTCCAATTTTTTTACAAAGAATGTGATGATCCAAAGTATCAAAAGCTTTAGATAAGTCCAAAAATATACTTAACGGCAGATTACCATGGTCAAGAATTTGAATGGTTCGGTCCAAAAACTCCAGAGCAGCTGTTTCAGTCGAATGCATCTTTTTAAATCCATGTTGGCTGTTATAAAATAGTGAATTTGTTGTGAAATAATCATATAACTGACAATAAGCTACTTTTTCAAACATTTTTTACATGACTGGGAGTAAAGAAATTGGTCTATAATTCTCTAAAATATTTGTGTCGTCCTTCTCGTATAAAGGTACTACTTTTGCAATTTTTAGCTTATTTGGAAAAATTCCTGCACAAAGCACTGACAGTAAGCAGGAAAGCTAATACTGGAGACCGTCCAAACCTAATATTCAGCCATAACATTCTTGAAAATATAAATATCCACAAACATCTAGGTCTGAAGCTCTCCTCAGATCTCTCCTGGTCAACATGCACACATTAATCATATTGAGGCAAAATCACGAAAATTACTAGGTATTCTGAAACGCTTACAGTAAAAGTTAAGGAGACGACCTTTAGAATTCTTGTACTTTTCATTAATACTTCCTTGTTCAGAGTATGGTCTGTGGTGGACATGCAAAAAGAAGTTAGAATCTGTTCAACTGGATGCAGCTCGAATTGTAACAGGAGCGCTTGCTCACACTAACGTGAAAAACATTTATGCTGAAACAGGTTGGTAGACTTAAGCTGAATGCAGGAGGAAACACAAGTTAGTACTTAGAATACTGATAGGACTCTCCCCTGTATACCTAACCAATTTGTTACCTGGTACGGTTTCATCACGTGACAATCAACTACGTACCTTTCAAGTTGAGAGAGATACTTTTTACAAATCGTTTTTTCCATCAACTGTCCGTGAATGGAATCTGTTACCCCGATCTTTCAGGAACCTCGAACATTTATATGACTTTAAAAGATAACATAATAGAACTAGACCCAGACGTAATTCATTGTATTATACTGGTGAAAGGAAAATTGCTGTCATTCATGCCAGGATGCGAATGGGATGCATCCAGCTGAACAGTGATCTCTTAAAATTGGTGTTATCGAATCGCCAGCTTGCTCGTGTGGAGCCAGCACTGAAAATAGCTACCTTTTCATTTTTTAATGTAGCAAATACACTGTGTTGAGAAACGAACTACATTCGAAAATAATGCCTTTGGGGAATTTCAATCTTCGTACTTTATTATTTAGTATTGAAAGAAAGAAATACAAAAATTCAAAAACATGGACATTTTTGAAGCAGTTCATAATTATATTAAGAATACAAAAATTCAAAAACATTGAAATTTTTGAAGCAGTTCATAATTATATTAAGAATACTGGAAGATTTAAATTATAAGTGGTACTCGTAACACAGTTAGAAGACCACTGAATTAGGCACTACGGTGTTTGCGTAGGAAGCTCACATACCAACTCCTTATACCTTAATTCATCATTTGTGGTCCTTTGTGTCCAATCTGTATGTCTAATGGTGTTTCGAAATTTCATCGTTTGTAATGACATATATGTACAAGAGGCCCTGATATAGGCTTGTGAGCCTGTCCGCCAATTGTGTTTTTTCATCGAATAAAATATGTTAAAACCAACACTAAAATCTGAACATAACAAGCATTTAACTTGATGCTACATTACGATTCAGGTGCCGATGTATCGCATGCTACTGAAACGTTGCCAAGTTATCAATGTGTGCAATAGGTGCATTTTTTACCTTTTCCTCCTTTCTATATTATATTACTGGTATTTATTTAGTCTGCAGCGTGCATTTGAAATAAAATCAGATTGTTGTCATCCATATATATATATATATCCAGTTACTTTGTACTTTGTATGTAGGACAAATCGGTCACTACTGACCTTTAGTGTTGTCAATAACGTTTTTACCCACTAACTTATTTAGTATAATGCATCCCACCTTTGAGAAGCTACCAAGCTAGAAATAACAGCGTATTCTGTTTGAAAGGACTGACAACAAGGCGCACCATTTTGGCCATAGCCAGGGGATGTCAAACTACAAGTGTGCAATTTGCCCTCTGCCAGCTGCTTCTGGGAGAGTAGGACACAAAATTATGTTTGGGACTTGGGGTAAATCAGGGGTGCAGTGTTGCCAGGTTTGCGAGTTAAGAGCGAGATTTTTTTTTATTTCATCTGCGTACTACCTAAAAAAATCCCAAGAAATCCATACGTAAATATGCGTACTGAAATAAAAACCCTCAAATCCCGGATGTAGGCTTCCTCTGTGAAAAGTAACCACGCGTGTAATAACAATTGATGTTTTCATGCGTTCAAGGTATTACGGCCGATTCAAGGGAAAATATCCCAGTGACACTGTCGTCACTTCTGCATACGCTGATTTCTCGGGGTATAGGATCTGTATCTTTATTTGTGTGGGTATTCCAGCAGGGCTTCATGTGGGGCATTTATCCGACCGCCAAGGTCGTTCAGCGCTAAGCGTCCTCTTTTTGATGGTGCGTTAACTATTTCTGAAGGAAGTTTGTTCCACTTGACTCTCGTTCATGGGGAAAAACGAAAACCTTCACACATCAGTGGTTCAATTTTCTATTTTCCAGGTATCCAAACCTAACTGTTTCAGGGTATGTGATACAGTTCCAGGATTTGTTTTTCTCATCATTGTATGTGATGATTCTTGGAGCATTTCTTTGTATCATTTCAATTTGGTTGGTGTTTTCCTTCGTGTATGACTCCCAGGCTTTGCGCTGTATCCCAATGTGGGTCTGGCCACGGTGATGTAAGCCTTTTTGCAACAAGGGTCTGTCGCAACAAGCCGAGGACTCTACTTATTCTGCTGGTAATGTAATAAATGTGGGTGTTCCAGCCAGGTCATTCTCAAGTTGGATGCCACGATAGCTGTGTTAGAGCTAGCTAAATAATAATACAGCGTCAAAATGGCGGGTAAAAGTAGCAAATGGCTACTCAAATGTCCATTTAAAAAAAATCATGCAGAACTTAAACATGATATGATGTCTGCGTGGGCCCTTCCCAGCAAAATTGGAATTTTGGCTACTAATTTTTAAATCCTAGTGCTAACCTAGGGTAGGGATTTCTGGGCATGATCTGGAGGGTTTCGACACATAATGTCTAAGGGGTATTATTTTTGTATCTTCGGTTGGACACATTCATGATGTTGCATTTCTTTGTGTTAAACCTTTACTGCCAGTTCTTTGACCATGTTGTTTGTGCGTGGAGATCTACTTGAAGTTTAGATTAGCCATGCGCTGTCTTAATAGCCCTGCGTATAGCAACCAGTCATCGACAAACATCCGAGTAGTCACAGGTGGACTGCACAGCGGAGCCAGGGATGTGTCCTGTGACACTCCGCAATCTACTGAGGTTGATGATGACTTGTACACATAATGATGACACGTTTCTGTTTATGGTGAAAGACTGTATCCATGTTAGTATCTACTCTCGTATTCCGTAGTAATTAAGTTTATTCAGGAAGCGTTGGTGTGCTACACATTCAACTGCTTTTCAAAAATCAAGTACAATAATATCCATTGTATGTAGTTTATCGAAGGACCTGGTAGGGTCCTGTAGTGTGATTAGTAACTGCATTTTGCATGATCGGCGTTTTCTTGAACCATGTTGGAACTGAGTCAACATACTGTTATCATCTTAGGGTCTTCTGATTTGGCTATAGATAACATGTTCCAGGACTTTGCAGGGAATCCAGGGAAGTGATGTGTGGTCAGTTTTGACTCCTTTCTTGAAGAGTGGGGTAATATTGGCTGTTTGCCAATCTAAAGAGATTTTGCCCAAGGTGAGTAACTGTTTGAAGATGGCTATAAGTGCTGGTGCCAAAAAAGATGTGCCTATATCGTGAGGATACGTGTGGGTAACTCGTGGCCGCGGGGCCAGAAGCCTTGATGGCATTTAGTTCTCTTGGGAGTTTTTTCAACACCTGGTACGTCCACGTGGATGTCTTCCACAGCTAGATGGGGAGTTGTATCATCCTAGGCATGTTGTCCAAATTCCCTTGTGTGAACACTGGCTTCAGGTGATTGTATTAAGTATATGTGGTTTCTTTGTTCTACCTGATATCAATTCACAATTTTATTTCAAAGTCGGGATAACCGTACAGCCCTTCCTCATTACTTTAACATTTTTTTTTAAATTGGGTTGTCTTCCATCTTAGAGTGAGAATCCCGGGAATGTATTTCCAATATGTACTACACATATTCTTTTGGACGGCTGTCTGTTGTTTCTCAGCAGCAGCAAATGAAGAAGTTTAACGGAATGTTTGCCTTTAAAGAATTTTAAGGAAGCTAAATCATGGATGAGGCCGATGTTCAACACGTCATTCTTTTGATTTTTTGTCTTCCCTGGTTAACGTAAGGCTTGTAATTATGCCAATTTTTTGTTGATCAGTGACAAGACACGCTGTATTTAAACTATGCATTTTTTTTAATAAAAGCGAGTGTCTCTTACTGCGTGCAAATTTTGTGATTTGCTTGACCCTTGCAAAGTCGTTTTTATGCAGGTGGCCCGAAGCGCCCTGCATATCTGTACTGCCAAGATTCAGTCTGTTTTTAACAATATGACGTCAGCAAGGGTCCCAGTATGTAAGTTTATGTGAGAAATGTCACAATTTTGAACCAGTATGGCGTGAAACGAGTCACTAACTTGTCGATTCCACGTGGGGTAGGTAACTTCTATAATTTTTTGGTTAAAATCTGTTTTGTTTTGTTTTGATTTTTGTTGTTTTGTTGTTGCTTTTGCTTGTTCGTTTGGTTTTTCTCTGGTTTTTTTTTTGTTTTTTTGTTTTTTTTTTTTTGTTTTGTTTTTTTTTGTTTTTTTTTTGTTTTTTGTTTTTTTGTTTAGTTTATTTGTATTTTTGTTCCATGTAGAGAGTGTAATGGCTTCCTAACACTTGATTTTTGTGTCGTTATGATCAATGAAAAACAACTGGGCGTAACATTCACATACTCTGTCCAGCCTTGGACCCTCCCCCCCCCCCGCCAAATCGCCAGAGTTTGCGTACTTGATGAGAATCAAGGCCGTATCGTGAGAAAGATGCCTATACTCTTGTGACACCGGTCGTCAAATGTGGCATGTTTTTTTTAAATCAGGTCAACCACGCTTGCAACTTCCGAAGCTAGTGTGGTGTGTTACGCATACGGAGTTGGAAACAAATGTATTTGCTTGCAGATATTTGTTTGTGCCAGTTCCCATTGGGAATACAGTAGTACCTGCTGTTTACGACCAACCCGTCTGACAGCCAAAGTGGTCGCATACTGCCGGTGGTCGTTCGCGTTAGGGGCATGTTCAGGTGCCCTGATCTCACATTGCATAGGTCAGTAACCTCAAGCGCTTGTGAAAAAAGAAAGAAAGAAAGGAAACGAATCGGGCAGTATATTGTTACACCCCCAAACCCTTAAGAATTACACTGTATACAACTAATATTCCGCTTCTGAAGAGTTTACTCATCATTCAATCAAATGATGCGAAAGCGGAAAACAAAAGCCATCAAAATATCAATGTACGCAAGACATTACAATGCGTGTGTAAGTCAGACAATGAATAACAACGATAGTGAACAAACAACGTCAGACCAAATGCGAAACATTTTAAGATCATGTGCAAACTTGGATACATTTGATTAAGTTCAGCCCACTTCGTTCACTTCCACCAATGCACATTGCAGACAGCTGAAAACACGTGGCCGCGATCCACTTTGATATCCAAATCAAATGTTCCTTGTGCTACTGTCTTACAATGCATTGCGCCATGTTAAAAATGCTGCTCACCAATAGGTGCTTGTTTTGCCAGAGTATCATGTCGGATTTGGATTAATAACTAACGACAGTAAACTACGTCATGCACAACCGAGCAGGCAGATTAAAGATAAAATACTAAGTCATGTCTTAAAAGTACTTGAACTATCGTTTGCTTTGGTAACTCGGAGAACGAACACCTGAAACCTTGCGAAATATTACGATAACGATCACCGAACAACCCTGGCTATGTAGCTATGATGTTTACCCGGCCAAAGTTAACCTTTCAGACAGACAAGTCGACATAAATTTCTGTGGTTGAGTTCACTTTACTGCAAACTAACGGCACACGTTGGCCAGGTTTTCCATTAACTTACAACTCGCTCACGGTAGATTTGAACGTCGATTTTTTTTTTTTTTTTTTGGTGGGGGGGGGGGGGGCGGGGGGGGGGGGCAAACCGGTGGTCGTTTGTTTGGTAATTTTGCCGGTCGTTGTTCGCGTGCTGTAGGTGGTCCTTCGCGTCAGGTTATTCAACATTCTAAAAGCGCCAGTGCAAAGGAAAACTGGTCGTTTTGGCCCGGTGGTCGCCCTTCCCAGGGGTCGGTTGATTTAATTACGAGTTATTCATGCACACTCTACAGTGTAGTGCCTATTTATAAAATACTGTTATAAATTCATGGTAAATGGTTCCTCATTTTAGTATTCACAAATTTTCATCTTAGTCGTTTTTATGCTCTCTCCAGCTGTGCCATTTGTGTACTCATTTGAACTATGTATTATAAAAGGAATAAAATCATTCAATCAATCAATCAATTCCAAGCAAATTTTTCACATGATTAACTTAGATGATTCACATGCGGCCCTTTGATTCACTCAACACAGTGAAGGTAGAAGTTAAAGCCGGGACTCTAAGATCTATTTCGTTATCATCGTGTTTGAGTTATGATTGTATATGTCGTCAAATGGCCAGATGAGGGCGTGTTATGAGTTTTATTCAAGCGTTGCGTATTTACAAAATTGTGCATGAAGTGAAATTTATAAACCAGCGGGCAATCGAATGGCCGATTGTTGTTGTATTGAGGTCCAGCAATTAGGTACGACTTGCTAAGTATGTCCTTCCTCCAAGGTCTATCTGATGTTTCGTGGAGCGCAGTTTTGTGATTGTAATGAGATCTGACAAGACAACTTTATACCTGATCGTAAAAACATGAAACAGTAACGAAAGGCGAACTGATAATGAAAAGTAACTTGGAACAGAGGTTGATGCGAGAAATGAAGGAAGTCTACTATTTAAAGTGGGCGAATGGTTTCCCTGGCCAGTCATTTTTTTTTTAATCTATATCTTTTATCTCAGCTGACTTGTCAGTAGATGAGCTCATCTTATGGTCCTTCGTCCGTCGTCAACAATCGAGCTCTCCAAAACCTCCAGCCAGATTCACTTCAAACGTGGTGGCAATGTACCTTGGGTAGGTCTGAATCAGATGTGTTCTAGTAGTCATGTGCTATTGATTTTCGGACTTTTTTCATGATTTTTTTCTTTTTGTGGGCAAATCTTAAGCAATCTTCTTTTCCGAAATCGCTTACCCCATTGCTTTGATATCATAGACGGACACTCCTAGAGACTCCTTATTGTTTACCAGGTGATGCTGCGATTTTTTGTATTTTTAATGATTTTTTTTTTTTGTGTGTGTTTTTACTACTTTCGACTTCTTCTCTAGAAGCGTCGCTCAGATTGAGCTGAAAATTGTTGGATATTTTCCTTGTGGAAGGTTGAAACTAAGATTTTCACCAGGTGACAATGCTGTAGATTCCTTATTCTTAATGATTTTCAGCTCAGCTGACTTGTCAGTCAGTCACTTTTGTGTCGTTGACAATCAGTTTTTAGTGCGAAAACGGCGTATGATTTGAAATTGCTTTTGACACTGAGTGTGGCGATTGTCAAGTTGTATGCAGTTCAGAAACCGTCTTGAGAATAAAGACTTGTAAATCGGAACCTATAAATCTGTATATTGTGTAGATCTCCACAGATCTATATCAATACAGTGTTCGTATCTTGCGGTGCGTTTGGTTTATTCGGCACGACATGATGGACGAGGTCCTTTTGAGACTGGCAGAACCACTATCTGACTGAGGAGTAGCTTGCTATAGAGAGGCTCCATTTGCCCATCCAGAAGTGGCTTTCACTTTGCCTTTCTGCCAGCTACATTGGGCAGCCTCTTGAAAGATATTGAAAAACGCCTGCGTGTTCAAGTATGCTGCAGACTCTAAAACAACTTGTGTTCAGAAGACTGAACATCAAAGACAGCTGGCTTTATACAGGGAGCTCGTCGGCGAGAGCTGATCGATATATTTACGTCAGTCCCTCTTGTGCACTCTTCTGGCCATCTCTACTGGGAGGTAACGGCAGGATCTGATTGAAGAGAAGCATGGTGGGTGGGGGGGGGGCTGTCGTTGTATGGTTCCATCTGCATCTTACAAGAATCTTGACAATGGTCATATTGTATGATGTCAAAATACCATGCGCTTGATAGTGCTGCCTCCTCGTGTACCAACTGTGTTTTCTTTCTTGCATATCTTTGCCGTTTATTTTGTGTCGGCCTAAACACCACGCGAGCCACAAACGTCCAATTTGGCATGGGTATAGCACATGTCGTGAAGTTTCGCATATTGTGCAAAATATCCAACAGGTTGAAAATTACTTAAAGTAGAGCTATTTGAAAATTGTAATCCTTTCTGGCTTGCAAATTATTCAATATAGGGGCCCAAATGTTGGTTCTATTTGGCACATTTGTTGTGGCTGTGTATCTAGTAGAGACATTATACAATAGTTGTAGAATTTCAATGTATGCTAATTATGGACACTTCAAACCCGTGAAGTTGAATGTTTTGAAAACTACTGTAGTTATAGGTGCCATTACAACTTCAATTCATACGTTTATGCTATAGGCTCCTTCAATGAACCACAAGCAAAAATTTAAATGTAGGCAGTTGGGGACACAATAGAATTTTAAAAGTTGAATTTTTTCAAAAAAAAAATTACAGATAGAGGCGCCATTCCAACTTCAAGTCTTAAGTTTGTGGTGTAGGTGGATCACATAACTATAAAGTAAATTTATAAAATGCAAATGTTGCATAATCATGGCCATATGGAAAGTTTAAAGTTAAATATCTTCAAACCTATTGCAGATAAGGGTCCATTCCTAGCTGGATTTGTGTTACAGGCAACTCCTATGGCGTGCAAACAAAAGTTAAGCAATCTTAATTGTGGTAAATTCACTAAACGTCTCCACAATACAAATTCTCCCCGCCACCACAACATGAACATGCTTGAGGTAGTTTGTGTCATCCAGCCTGTTGTACATGTCAAGGTACATACTCAGTTGTACAATCCAAAGGGGCTGATCCTCTTTGGAATGAACACCTCCCAACCATGGGCATTTTCACATTTACTTTTGAACAAATAGTGTCTCTCGACTTCTGATTTGAGCAGGATCTTAGCTTGTAATAAACACTTATTAAAGCTACAGGCCAGCCATCACATAATGCAACCTGTCAGCATGGTGCCTATGTTTTTTTTTGGATACAAGGCCAGCCATCACATTATGTAACCTGTCAGCAGGGTGCTTATGTTTTTGTCTTTTTTTGGATACAAGGCCAGCCATCACATAATGCAACCTGTCAGCATGGTGCCTATGTTTTCTTGGACACAAGGCCAGCCATCACATTATGTAACCTGTCAGCATGGTGCCTATGTTTTCTTGGATACAAGGCCAGCCATCACATTACATAACCTATCAGCATGGTGCCTGTGTTCTCTTGGATACAAGGCCAGTCATCACATTACGTAACCTATCAGCATGGTGCCTGTGTTTTCTTGGATACAAGGCCAGCCATCACATTACGTAACCTGTCAGCATGGTGCCTGTGTTTTCTTGGATACAAGGCCAGCCATCACATTACATAACCTGTCAGCATGGTGCCTGTGTTTTCTTGGATACAAGGCCAGCAGGATGAATACATTTCAATCCAACGTATCGTCACATCAAGAATACATTAAGACATATTGCTCACATGTGTAAAATGTCCCTCATAAGCAAAAAAGTAATAACACACAACCTGCTTATTAAGACCACATAATAATGAGGTCCATAATGCTATCTTTCAAATTTTTATATAACTGAACGCCAAGAGACCCCCGGCTGTATGTGGTCACTTAGGGATGGTCTTTCGAAAAAGGGACAACTCTATTGATTACAGTGGTACCAGCTGTTGTAGGTTCCTGTCAGCCCAGAAATAGTGACCATACAGCAGGTGGCCTTTGACTGCAGGTTAATTTACAAAGAACCTGCCTCCTCTGTCCACAGCAAGCAGTGTGGTTGTTCCCAGCAGCGACCACACGCAGAAGGTGTACCTGTGCATTGTCAGAGTGCTGCATTTTATGCTCACATTGCTGGGTTGATATATTTCAGGCACTAGTACTACCCCGTATAGCGTACAGAAAGTAAGACTGTTCCAAAATAATGGCCGATGTGCAGTACAGCAAGTATGCTGGTATGGCAAATAAGATGCCCCAGTATGACAGTAGGAAAATGTCCCTTCTCGCCCCTCTACAAAGACCTCACAGCAAGCGGCTTGTAGGTGGCACGGGCAAAGCGTTTTTTTTCTTTTTTTTTTTTTATCTTTCACTGTAAATCATAAAATTGGCTCAGCCTTTTTCTGAATACTAATGAATCAGTTTTCACAAAAATAAAGCTTATTATGGAGCTTAAAGTGTAACTTAGGTTTGGTTTTCTGTGTTTTGCATTAAAGTGTTCAATTGTGTGGGTTTGTGGCCCATAAAGATGAAAAATGGATTGCCTTCATGCGAGTTGCTTGTAACCTTTGATTAATATTTAAGTCTGTGTGTGAATTATGCTAATTAGGAGCACTTCAAACATTTAATAGTTGACTATCTCCAAATCTATTATGTAAAGATGTGCCAACCCGACCTCATTTTGTAAGTGTGTGACATAGCCACTTCCAATGAATCATTAAACCAAACTTGTAGCATTTTGATTTAAGCAAATTAGTGAACTGGGTTCTTGAATAACTTCCAAGCTTTTATAGGTAGAGATGTCATTCCACCTTCAATTTGTAGATTTGTAACATGGCCGCATCCAATGAAATTTGAATCAAAATTGTAACTTCAAAACTATAATGGACTGCTGTGTTATTCAACCTTCAATTGATAGATTTGTGGGATAGCGACATCCAATGAAAAATAATCAACGTCGCAGCAGTTCCATTTATGTAAATTAGGCAAATACACAAAATTTCAATACTGAATAGCTTCAAAACTATAATAGATTGAGGTGCCTTTCCAAGTCCAATTTACAGGTTTTTCACATAGCCGTATGGAAACAATTATTGTAATAAATACTGAATATTCAATCTTTAACAGGCAATTTTTAAAAGATTTCTAGGCACATATGCTGATTTGCTGATAAGCAAATCGAATTTTTCTACTTTCGTATTGCATTCATAGAAAAACTTCAGATACCAAAGCTAGATGTAACTGCCATGAAGTTTTATAATGCAATGTTTTAAGCTTGGAAGCCAATTATTAAAGACAATGTGTAGACTGTGAAAAATGTAGAAATTTGAACATCACGCGTAAGGCCCATTTTCCTACAAAAAAAAACCATTGATCTATTTTTATGCATGTTTAATCTGCACACCCACACGAAGACGAACATACACGTTTTATGGGTCAGAAAATAAATTTCCAGGCAAGACTGGTTAAGGGCAGTGCTCTTTGAAGCAATGGGCTTTGCAAGTGGCACCTTAAAAGTGGCTGAGAATAGGGTACATTTTCCAGTGCCCTGACGTATTTGATTAATCACATTTCATACTATTAACACTATGAAAATATGTACATAAGCAGCACACTAAGACAGATATATGCAAATCATTAGCATTCAAAATTCTTCTTCTTCTTCTTCTTCTTCTTCTTCTTCTTCTTCTTCTTCCTCCTCCTCCTCCTCCTCCCCTTCTTCTTCTTCTTCTTCTTCTTCTTCTTCTTCTTCTTCTTCTTCTTCTTCTTCAGCTCCTCTGTTCTCAGATTGTTTCACTGCCCACTTTCTTCTTGTTGTCCTGCTCCGCCTCCCCCCCCCCTTTCATCTCGTCTTTTCTTCTGTTGTGTTCTTCTGCTTGTGGTTGTGGTGGTTCTTGTTTTTCCTTAACAATTTGGGTTTCTGTATGATAAATCTGAAAGAAATCTACAGAACAGTTGGTATGATTATGCCTCTAGATGAAGTAAAACCTCCGTTGGGGTCTTATCTAGGTTACCCTGAACTTATTCTCCAGGTCGCACGGTTACTTATGTGAAATCGGTTTCCGTCCGATCACTCTTGAAGAAGTCATTGAACCTTCATGAAACTTGGTAGGAAATTACATCTGAGTGAGACCTAGATTAAGTTGTATCTGAGTGACATTGGCTCAATACTGAAAGTCACAGGGACGCTTATGTGTAATTGCTTTTCATGCGAGAAGTACTGAAAAACAGAATAAACGTAGGTTAAACGTGATAGGGTTGTGTATCTGGATAAGGCGTAGTTTAGTATTGTAGCTGGGGCACATAGTTCTAAAGGTCACTTCTGTGAAATCAGTATCCGAGCGATAAGTCTTGAAAAATTCAACAGAACACAGTGAAGCGTGGTAGGATTATGTATCTGGGTGAGACCTAGGCTGGGATAATATCAGGGTCACTTTGACCTAATTCTCAAGGTCACAGGGTTATTAATGTTGGTTACCTTTACCTAATTTTCATGGTGCTATGATCACTTATGTTACAAATATATTTCACATGTGATAATTTGCCAAATTTCAGGAAACTATGAATAATAGAAAGCTTACGTATGCAGATGAGACCTTGCTTGTCATTGTATTAAGGTAACCTGGACACATTTGTCAAGGTCATGGGGTCACTTGCTTGAATACTACTTCTATGAGATACGTTGTGGAACATTGAACAATACCTGAGCAAACGTTGTAGAACTATGCTTGCTTAGTTAGACTTTGAAAGCACCTCCGAGTGATCGTTGTTGGGAGCTCAGACTGGGCAATACTCGATTGGGCCACAGTAGAAATAATACACGCTCTCATTCACATTAGCTGGCAGATCACATTGGAGGGTGTGGGTTCTCTAAACTATGATACATTAATCTTATGTGTCCCACCGCGGGACATTTTAGTTTGTGTTGAAAAAAATAGTAACTTAGTTTTATCCTAATTATTATGTACAGTGACAAACACTATGGAATAGCCACCCAATACTACATCGGTTGGAAATTAAAGGAATTATTGCTATCAACACATGCGAAATGTTCACACACAGACACATTTGCTTTCAAGGATTTTTTTTTCTTTTTTTTTGGTATCTATTTACTCCTTCATTAATTTCATGAAGCTTATTTTACATAGCATTTGCCTGTTTTGCTCACACCATGAAGTTACCTGTTTTGCTCACTGACACATGGCAATGATTTCAGGTACTCTAAGCTCGGACTGTTAAATGAGCTAGGCCATTCAGAAATCTTGCGCAGGAAAAGTACTTTGTCAGTTGTACAGTACTATGTGTTCATGCATTAGTCGGCATGCGCCCAGCAATACATCAAGATGAACTAGTAACACGTCTGCTTTTGCTGTTGTTGCCATTAGATCAACGTATTCAGCTCAGTATGTCGCAATAAATAGCGCTAAAGTATATTCTGCAATATATGTTGATGGGCATTTGTTGGGAATCACTGTATGCGAATACTGCAAATTAAAAAAAATATGGTTTTCGTGACATATGCCTTTTTTTTGTTAACCACCTAGACAGGATAATTGACACAGTGTTACAGAGTGTATCAAAGCCGGAAACTGAACGGAGATAAATCACGAGGTCCATCATGTCGCAGGAACAATAAGAATCAATCGATGAAATATGATAATTGGTAAATAGAATAAATCCAATGTTGCTAATCTGAACGATTGATCAACTCATTGCATAGTAATGAATTTTCAGTTATGTTTTGTAATTCGGGTTAACTTAGGGTTTTCATCGAAAGAGTCGATACCATATCATACCATACCATACCATACCCTATCCAACGGAACACGCAAGTCGCAAAAGCATTAATCATGTCACGTGTCCTAAAGTCCCCGTCGGGTCTCCTGATGCCTTCCTCTTATTAAGCTTGACTTCCTGGACCAGCTGGTCCTACCTGCCACAATAGTATTGATCCTTAGCAGTAATTGCGACTTTCAATCAATAAACATAATTAGGCAGACTCCCATAAACTCTAGGAATTGCGATCGATATACGCACTTAGTTGGGGTCTATTTTGCATAATGCTCTGTTCCATCACAAATGCTGTCATGTGAACAGTGCGCAAATTAAATTCAGAAAATCAGGTCTTAATTTACAGTGCAGGTGCAACTGAGAAGGGCAGTCTGTAATCTAGCTTGTTTGAAAGTGTCCCGTCACGTGCATATATGTTGGAAGTGGCCAACAATACAGAACCTTGCCAGCCACTATTTACATTGGTTTTACCAATAAGAGTGTAGAGTGTAAATCTGCCTTGACGACACGTTCCCGATATTACACAGTTTGTTCTGTGATAACGGGAGCTGACAGAGCGTTTGGTTTTCATCTATTCTGTATATTCGCCCATATTTCCTATAATTGCCATATAGCGATATTTCTATTGCAAATTTAACTCAACATCAATACTTGAAGGCACCATCTGTTCGCACGTCTCCTAAATCAAGACTGAGTACGTCAATCGCTGCACGAGGACGGGAAGCTGGCATCAGTGTTTTGCTTTAACTGTACTGCCAACACAGTTAAAGAATAAATCCGCATTTCTTTCTCCGTTGTCTCTTTGGTGGGGACGTGTATTGTGGGTTTTTTCACTGTTGCTTGATATTGCCTTGGCTTTTGCTTAGTATCTAAAGGCATCATAATAGCACACGTGTAGAGTTTATAAGCACGGGTCATTAGAGCTGATAGACAGCAAAGGACACCTTTGTGCCCCGTTTATTTTCATGACAAATATGTAACTCTTTCAGTGCCAATCCTAAGCTGTGCCCACCTGAATTATTATAATAATTTCAAATTCAGATTCCTCTTGAAATTACTTTTCATTCAAGTACCGATGGAACTATATTTGAAGGGAAAACAATGGCCCAGATGGAAAACCTTCCTCGGCTCGCTTGGACCCATCAAAAAGGCTGAAACAGAGTCCCTATCATGACACTGAAAAGCTTCAAACATTTAGAGTCCTTGGTTGAAATATGTTTGTAAATCTGTAGGTACAAATCCCTTAATTTTTGCGTTCTCGTTCTAGCTCTGCTGACCTAACGTCGCCGAGCTTATGCGACCCCTCGTGTCCGTCCGTCCCGTCCGCAAACTTTTGCTCACGAGTTAGCGCGATACCGTCTACAGTTTTTAAGTTAGCCCAATATAACTTTCAGGACTTACAGGGTGTATGTAAATCAAAGTCCCTTTCCATATTGGTGGCGCCATCCACACTATTATGCAATATAGGGTTCAAAATGTGGAAATCTTGTGAACACTCTAGCATCTTTCTATGGCGGATCTTCCCGGAATTTGGTGGGATTCTGGGGGAGGTCAAAGAGGTGCTAATGATTCTAGTGATGCCACCTATAATTTGACGGAAATTGTGAGTCAAAAAATATGTTTTAAGCTATAAAATTACATATCTGAAAGTAATTGCATTAAAGACTTGCCAAATTTATAGGATATATGTATGTTATATCCAATGCTAGAATACGGTGTAAAATCAGTGACTTAAACCGCCCAGATCGAAATTGCAAATGATTATATGGTACATAAAAGTTTACTTGGTGACCTAGTTTTGGGGTTTCCGTGACCCAATAATTATGGAGTTGGCGCTTGTCCAATTTAATTGTTTTTCTTCAGTAACTCGAAAAGTAATTACCCGATTCGTAAAAACAGACCATGTATTGAAAGCTTGATATAGGACGCATATTTTGAACACTAACAATTTTTTTAATCCGAGTGGAAGGTCAAGGTCGAATGGCCAGTTTGAATATAGGGGTCATCTCGCGAATGCTCCGCACCCCACATTTTTTTTGTGTTAGGCCTGTATATCGCTTAGCAGTTATAAAAATCATGAAAACCTTTGTCAACGTCAATGTTGGTGGTGCCACCTATAGTATTATGCAATATACAGGTCAAAATGTAAAAATACTGTGATCGGTGCAGCATCCTTAATTTTATAATGGATCCTCTTTAAATTTAATAAGATTCAGCTTCCAATATAATTTTGCTGAATAAATCATATTTAAAAACAACTCTGTTGTCTCCTTCTTATCTTCCCATCATTCTATTATTTATCCATATATATGCAAGAAAAGCACCAGGCCCATGGGCTTCTTGTTTATAATATGTGACTTGGGTGACCTTTATCTTTTGTCCCTAGGTCACTGAGGACATAAAAGTAAATACTCACACATTGTTGCCTTGGCACATGCAACAGTATCCAGGAATTGCACAAATGAGTTATGATTACATGTGGAGCAAAGTGCCATCTAGTGGATAAATCAGATACTAAAATCACATCAGCTTCATGTGTTTAGAAGCCACTTGCAAACTCAAAACTTTGAAATGAAAATATAGCCATGGTGCCGGCACAGCATTAGGACCATGGGCTTCTTTTTAGTTTTATCTTCTCGAAAATTTCCTCCTGAAATTCTATGATATGAAACACCGTTGTACATCAGTCACTCCTCTAGAAAGTTTGTGAAGATGATTGATATATGTATACATATATATATATATATATATATATATATTATATTTTATGGAACTTTATTTTTCTTTAATATTTTTCTTCTCATGAACTACTTGGCCTATCGCTTTGATACTGCATTTAGAGTAACACGAGGTCCAGTAGTTGACATTTGGCCACTAGGTGGCGCTGCGATTTTATAGCTATTTCCAACTTCTTTACAGCGGCTGAGCAAAAGTGTTTGAAATTCCATATAATGTTACTCATGATAAAAGATTGCGAAAATGACGTTGATAGGTTAATTTTTGACGAATTTACTGGATATCAAACCTTAGGACCATATATCGGGAACTGCTACCACTGTACGCTAACACGAGAGCAACACGGCGCTTGTATTGCAATATTATCAAGCCGATTGTCTTAGCTGCTTTGATTTTACGCACACAAAGCTTGCGCAGCTGAGCCTCTACCAATGATGGACTTGATGATGCAATGATTTTTTGTTTTCTCTTTTAATTTATTTTTCTTTCTTTATTTTGTTTTGTTTGTTTGTTTGTTCGTCTGTTTCCTTGCTTGCGTGTGTGGGAATTCTTTCCGTCATGAACGGTTTTATGAATAAGGCCACTGTTCGAACAAGCATCCACTTTCAGCCACCTTCTGATCATATGAGGTTTTCCATAATTGTCAAAAATGCCAACTCAGCCAATTTACTGTCCAAAGTGCTGGAGGAAATCAGTTTTATTCATAAATTTTAACTTTCCTGACTAGCAATCCTTTAATACCTGTGTAATTTCTGTAACCTGACCAAGATCTTGGTTTCTTTGTGAAAGTGAGGAGTATGTACGTGTCTATTTAAGACATAAAATTTAAATATTCATCTAACATAACATTCCAAACGCAAGCCTTGAACAAGTGTTTGATTTTCCAAGTGTTTTCAAATAATACGACTCTTTTCAATGTTTTGAGGAGTTTTACATGCAATCGAGGTTTCTGTTTGTCTGTTTCTTGTAATAGTTCATCTCTGAATGGAAAAACTTTGTCATTTAAACTTCAAAATTTTCAACTTTTACTTCATCCGGATATCTCGTGAACACATTTCCGTTATTATATTTTTTTCCTTTTACATCCCAGCTGAAAATCTTTTGCATCCTTTAATTTCATTAAGATACATCTCTTTCTTTTCTATACACACTAAAACAAACATTCTTACGTTTTTCCCTTTCCCGGTTTGATTTGCTGACGTCATCCAACGTTGGCTACTTTAAAAGGCTTATTTTATGTTGTTTTTATTACCTCAGCTGGCAAGTCATGCTTCATGGATTTTTGTATTGTATAGTTAGCGCACAGATATAATAACATGGGTGTACATAAAAAGAGAAAATATGCCTGATTAAACATGTGGTAAAATGTTTAAAAGTGCATTTTTTGACGAAGATACACTAGTATGTATATTTATTGTTGACAGCATTAAAAAGAAAATGGCCAAGTTCAACTTTTTGCATTTTATTTTGCGGCAAGTGTGAAAATTAATGTTGGTAAAAAATACTAAAATTACATCTTTTATTCCATATTCCAAACGTTAGATTAAAAGATGTCCTTCAAAGGACAGATAATGTACATTTTGCATAGAATTCCTTGCTTACACATCACATAGTAACGTAGTATTAGCCAGAGGAACCTGTGCATGTCTCTTTTTTTTCGGGGGGGGGGGGGGGGCTCTTAAATTTTGACTGCCAAATATCACGATTTTCACCATGGAGTCAATAGAAATGTGTTACACTGCTTCTTAAAAATCGGATAACAGTTGTCCTCGTCTTGAGAGACTACTCCACGGAGAGAATACCTGCCTCGAAAGGCCACCTTGTCCTTGTCTTGAGAGAATACTCCACGGAGAGAATACCTGCCTCGAAAGGCCACCTTGTCCTTGTCTTGAGAGACTACTCTACGGAGAGACTATCTGCCGTGAAAGGTCACCTTTTCAATTCGCTTTGCATGGTACTTTCCTGTTATCTACACCTACAATGACAGACCACATGTCTTGAGAGACCGCGATTTGGTCATCTTCAGGGGTAGCCTTTTAAGACGGGTCTCACTGTTGCCAGATTCCAATTCCTTATTGACTGTCTGTAAAATTTTTAATGCCTTCTTCCCTTGATCATCATCATCATCTGTATCATCAGTTCAGCAGAACGCGTCTTTCTTGGGAAGTACTGCTGAATATTCCTCTTTTATCCCTCTTTGAGAATTGTTTTCTCACATTTCCTAAGTTCTAGAATAGGACTTCAACAGTTCAAAATATACATGATTAAACTGTCAATTATCTCTCTATTCTGTCAATTTTGAATGAATGTTATATATCAAACTCTTATTTTTCTCCTAAACTGTCCATTCTGCATCATCCTAAATATGCCATTCATATGGTAAATATTTGCCCTTGGTTCCTGTTTTAATCTGTGAAACTAAAGTGACAAAATGTTATAAAATAAACAAATGAATAGTTATATTCTACTGAAATATAAGATTAAATTTTTAAAAATTTAAATCACAAGTAGTCCAATCGTTACAATCCATTCATGCATTCATTCATTAGCCAGGGTTACTGGCTCAGACAAGGTGCATTGACTTTCTGCCATGCCCTGGATGGGACAATGTCAGCACATAAGACATGAGTATTACGGCAATTTAAAATGTATAGCATAATCAAACAATGAATTACATAGAAAAAAAAACAACAGAACATTAACAAAACATCTGGAAAGAGGGTGAACTGACAGGTATAACACCAGGGGGCGTTGAAGTCATATCCATGAACTCGGGCACTCACAGTTCCTCTGCCTCCGCCATGCAAATTGCGAACTGCTGGGCATGGGTTTCCTGGGCTTATGCTCGGTCGTCTTAAAGCAGCCTTACATTGGCCATACACTGGTTGCCATCAAAGCCCTTGTCCTTTATCTAAAGGGCAGCTAGGGCGGAAATGTAGAACATAATGTTCCTGCGACCTGCTCTAATATTTGGAGCGCACGTGGTGGCTTTGGTTGCATGGTTTCATCTATGTGCGTTGGCATAAAATGTTGATTTCAAAATGTGATTTTTTAGATGAATGAAATGCTTGGTTACGGAGGTTTCCCGTTGCACGCACAACTTACTTGCTCTCATAACTATAAACAAAATGATAGTTCAAAAATACCATGTACATAGATAACGGTTGTGATATGAAACCATGTTTTGAACTTCTCTGAATATGAGGTTGACAAGGTAATGGTGTCTCCCCAAATGGAATTGGAAATTGTATTAACCTTTGAATCTGCGACTGCAGCCTGTTGAGTACACGATGTGCTTTAGACAGACATTGCTTTGCAGAGGCAAGCAACAGTACCGGTGTTGTTCTTTGTCATATATAGTAACGAATCTCATTGAAAGGTCAACCTGACAACTTGTACCGTGAGCCTTCAGAAAAACTCATAAAAAATTGTTCTCTCGCTTATATCGTGAGCAGCGCTTGCATGAAAACACGGTATCATGTTGGGAGAATGGAACTGAAGATAATCAATTTGTTTTTTCCTTTGCTTTCAGTTACCACATGAGACCACGTACACGGTGCTTACCACAACTGCTGTAGGTGTGCTACAGCCGAAGGAGACTGTGCAGCAAGTGGCCTGGAAGTTTAGTTAATGCAAGTGTGGTGTGGGTAGGAGGCTGTTCCCGGGCATGCTTCAGTCGAGAGATGGTGTGCAAGTGGGGGCAGCAGGTGTTCATACAGCAGAGCTACCTGACTTCTAGTAGCGGTGTGCCATTAAAGATGCCTACTACAGCTTTGCCAAAAGAGCCCTTGCAACATGCAATATAGTCAGCAGCAATTGAACTTAGCTCCCGGGAGCAAATACTTTATAGTGTCACTGGTGCTTTGTACTACACAAACATGATAAGTAACTTTTGGTTGTTAGTCCTTCACTCCATTAATTTGCCAGTGCCTCTTCAATCATGCCAGACCCCTAGTTCTGCATGTATGTAGCGGGGACTCTTGCACCATGCTTACAAGCGTCGGAGTTCATATAATTCCGTTAAAAAGCGGTCATTCTAAATATACATCCTTTGTGACACCTTGGTTCCTGTAATGGAAAGGTTGAATTTCAGTATACGATCATGAACTGTTTACCCCAACTTTACCTTCGACAGGTCAGTGTCACCCTGGGTAATGAACCTCCTGAGCTGATATTTACCTGTAGCCGCAGTCAAGATTTATTGGTGCAATCACTATAGCTTGCCAAAATATCTCAGAGACACAGGTCATATGATTAGATATTGTCTGGGGTAAATGCCACTCTAAAGTATTCAGAGGAAGAGTCACATTGCTGCACGAGCCTTTTCGGATGAACTGCTGTACTTCGCTGGTTTGACATACAATTAGATACTGTTTTTACTGACAGTGGCCGACGTGCAGAGTGGTATTATTTTATTGATTCAAGTATGAGTCACTCTGGCAGTGACTTTTGAATCGAAACTGGCATAATGTAATTTGTCACTCGGGCAGTGGCTCTTGAAATAATTCCCTTATTGTGGTTCAAGGTAATACACACTTCCAACACCCTCCCCTCGTGACTCTTAAATTTCTCTGGCAGTGACTCGTAGTCCCAAAGCCGGACTGTGCTTGTTGACTAAATTTGATGCAGCTAATTTTCTTGATTGTAGTAGTGACTCCTGTGACAAAACGGCCGTATCAGATCACTGTTGCCATATTGTTCATTTGTACTGTCTGCACCATTGTCCAAATTATAGATTGCGATGCCGAGTCCTTGATTGACCCCTATATTCAGTTACAGTATGGTATTTTTCTTGGGTTTGAGCCACAATGATTTTGACACATGAATTTGGTGGTCACTCTGGTGCCCTTTGATTGTCTGACTCCAACAGAAACCAATGCGGTCAAGTGAGCCTTTTGGGCAGCAAGGCAGCCTAATGAAGGGTATTGCTGTTTAAAGTAGCCATATCAAGGATACTGTCGTGTCTTTTCTGTGTTCAGTGACTTTCTGCAGAGTATTTTACACACTGCAAATTCCGAGCAACCCAGACAGAAGCTCTAGTTCTAAAAACAATAGATTTAAAAAACATAAGATAGTGGTCTATTTGTAAGCCATGCTGCCTTCGAGAGCAATACCTGTGCTTTAACCCCGTGGCAATGTATATGAAGAGCATTACCCGCACCGTGTGCTGAGCAAAGGTAAAAAAGAGCTCGTAGAAAGAATTATCTATACGAATACATTTCTGGTGTTATAAGTTAATATGCAGTTTTGATGCAAAGATCGTATTGAGAAAGTAGGTCATGAAAGAGTTCGAAGTTAATGTGCAATGACCCAACACTTTTGCATGTATTGTTCGCAGGGTGGTGTGAAGACAACTGCATGTTGTACACTGCTGGCGACGAATGCCAACTTCCACACTTTAGAGACACTGCTGATGTATGTGATGAAGCATTCCTATAGAATGATGTGTATATTGTTGACTTTATACATCCATGATATATTTTCATTTTGCATTGTATAAGCATTGTTAAGATGTATACATTTGGTACCAATTGTCAGATGCCGTGGATCTGCGAGACACAAATCGGCGAATGACGGAGAATGGTTCAAGCTGCTAGGGAAAGCGTACCGGCTTGAAAGAAACGGATAGTATAAAAAGGAAAAGCTGATTTTCTAACTCCTATTTTGAAAGCCAAGACAACGCGGCTACATCGCCCGTGAAGAGATGGTGTGCATCGAATTGAGATACGGACATAGTTGCAATCGTCGTTTAAGGCCACACAAGATGTTTCTCGATTTTGAAAACTGCAACCTGAAAACAAACAAGCTTAACCTATAGGGTAAAAGTCCATGTAAGAGGTAGGGTGCTGAGGACTACCAAATCAAAGATGCACTAGATTACCACCTTCCTTCATGCACACGCACCCTGCATTATACAACATGCCATACTAAACCTTTGTCGGATTTGTAAGTACCAATCAAGCGTACCTTTATAAGGGATTTTTGGAATCGTCAGGGAGAAATGCAAAGCTTCAAAACGCCAACCGCAGGATATTTTGTTGGTCAGACTTTGGAGATCACAACCTAATTAAGCAGCAAATAATAGACTATCGCATTTGGATTTTTAAGAATATACGTGTGTGCCAAATTGTCCTCGGTCTCGAGTAATTGTTAGGGGGCGGGGGGTGGGTGGGTAGCACCGCTGGAAGGGTAGGAGCGGAAGTTGAAAATGATTGTTAATATAGGAAGCAACTACATTGCAACGGAACACTCAGAAGAACAGGACAGCCTTTCCTGTTTGCAAGAATTGCGTTTGAGATTAGGAACTTACGAGAGGTAGACGTGCACAACGTTTTGTTGCATTTTGCCCCCACTGGAACCAAATAAAGCATGATCTCAATGCAATTTGCATAATAGTTTAAAAAACTGAAACTGTGGCTTGTGCAAATGTGTTATGTCGATCGTACGACTTTGCGGTCAAATATATACTTGCGAAGTAGCTGAATAAATTATATAAATGATGGGGGGAGAATGAGAGTCTTCTCAACTTACACACACACACACACACACACACACACACACACATATATATATATATGTAAGTTAGAGAAGAGATGCAGTTTTTGTGGTTTTTTTGGAAACAAAGATTGCCTGCTTAGATGCCATTTATGCATACCTGATATTTTTTCCTGAGACGGAAATGAACCAGTGTCAAATAACAAACATCTACTCAAAGTGTGCTACACAGGCAAAAACTAAAGTTGTTCTTTTGAATTATTTCGCTTGCATGTTGCGTCAGACTGTGGTGCTGTCTGCTGGTAGAGGTATATTTATCCCATGCTGAGTTGACGCTGTCGCATGATCAAAGCATTTTTTACAACTAAAATTGACCCACATTGACGTAGTCGAGAGACTGTGCCGGTGCTTGTTTGCACTGAAAGAAATACTTTACCTGTGCGTTTCCCAGAGCACCATGTAAAATAATAGTGAATTTTGATCTTGGTATAGATTAGCTTGTTTCTATAAATCTTGCATCAACCATGGTGGCCACTGTGCGTGTTTGTATACCAGGCGATGGTGTTTACACGGCGGATCGATCCATTGATCCATGCCTTCCTGAAAGATGACAAGGACTTTTGGTGGCCGCTCGTTCGTGTCACCACATGGAAATCTGCACAGAGACTGGTTGTGAAGCCATTGATTGCCGATACTGAATCGCTTTATGTGCGTGTACATTTAGGTGTAGACGCACAAGCCCAATTGAGTTTTATTTCTGCTTTTCAATCATACTTTGCCCAGCTTGAGTCTGTTCTCACAAACCTGTGGCGTGTTTTGACACTGATACACCCACAGTGCTTGCCAGATTGAGCAAACTTAGAACAAGCTGCAGCAGTAGCTTAACTTACAGCACAGATATGCACAGGTATCTGTAGACACAATGCAGTGCACTGGCTGGCCATGGATGTTCAGAGTGCAATACTTCCAATGCGTGGCCTCTCAGTTAAACTAGACACAAAACCGTTGTGGACCGACTTTGCTGCATTCATGCAAGTTGCAATAAAACACCTCACCACCGTGTTCTCATAGTTTTCCATGGGCCTTTTGTCTGTTTGTAACAATGGTAGCATCTGGCAAACCGATCATAAAAGTTGCTATGTAAGAGTATCGACCAGAATCGCGATGAGTGTTGTTGGCGGTGCATTATGGAAGATCCATTTACACCAGGTGCCAAATACTGTCAATAGACCACTGCGGCTGCACGCCCTGCTGAATAGCCACACGGACTCCTGTATCGACCGCCTCTCTTGTCATAACTATTGTTTACCAACTGATCAGAACCCTCCCACTAGAAGTGCATGCTTTGGGCTAACTGCCTACAGAATTCATGGTCTTTTATGTCCCTAGCTTTTAAGTATTTGGAGCTGATAGATAACGGGTTTGCATGCGATCCGTCGTTTGTTTCAATATAGAGTTGTCTTTTGCTTTTATTTTGCCTGTGTGCAAAAAAGTCCATCTCGGCAACAAGAGAAAATACCTCTTGACATATGATGAAAATGATATCATAAATTTCACGTTGAGATTGCCTGTGTGAGAAAAAAATGATCTCGATAACAAGAAAAAGCGTCTGATATGGGGTGGGAATTCTATCAAATATGATTTTTTTTTATTGACTTAAAGACTGAATCTTGTTTTGCACATTTAAATTTCAGTCCGAATTCGAATCCTATATCTTTTATGCAATTGCGGATTTCATTACCTGCTGACATTTGCATAACAAATTTTTGAAAGAACATCTATTTTATATTTTCATTCATTACTGACACAAGGTCACATGCAGTAAGTTGGGTCGAAAACACTGAGGATGAATAATTGTAAGAACACAGATAATTTCTAATGAAGGTAGGTATATTACATGTGGAATTACTAACGGTGCAACTAATCAAGCTTCTTAAAGGCATGGTTTGCCGTCGAAATGGACCACTTTTATTTTTTAAAATGGTAAAAGCTGTGGGGTCGTGTCTTTTAGTTCATAATAAGTATGTGCAACCAACAGTTTATATTTCCACAACGAAAAACAAAAATGATATGACACATTTCCCTCATTTTTGACATGACAAAGGTCCATGGTGAAGTCTGTTTGCTGTTGTATGGAACACCTCAGTTTTCGCCATATTGGTATGGCAAGGTAGTGTAACATTGGGATAATGAACTGCCTTGCATGGTATGGCAGAAGTTTGGTCTGTCACTGGTGTACTACGTTTGCTGCAGTTAGAGAAGACCACTTTCAGCCATATTAGTAATGCAGAAATGTGGTCTGTCACTGGTAAACTACTTTTGCAGTAAGTACAGGAGACCTCAGGGTTTGCCATATTGGTATGACAAAAGTGTGATCCGTCATTGCTGAACTACGTTTTGCTGCATTTAGAGGATACCTCAGTGTTGGCCATATTGGTATGACAGAAGTGTAGTAAACTACCTTTGCTGTAGTTATGGAGCCCTCAGTGTCAGCCGTATTGCTATGACCAAAGTTTGGTCTATCGCTGGTGAACTACTTTTACGACACTTCAGTATCAGCCATATTGGTATGGCAGCAATGTGGTTTGTCATTGGTAAACTACATTTGTTGTAGTTACACACTGCAGTATCAGCCATATTGGGGTGGTGGAAATGTGATCTGTCACTGGTGAAACACTTTTGCTGTCGTTGGAAGATATATTAGTGTCAGCCATATTGGTATGACAGAAATGTGCAATAGTACTTTGTCCGGTTTGTATATCCCTGTGACGACTATATGTGGAATTTGATTTTGTATGCGTTAAAAAACAAAGGCCAAGAAGGAATGTGGTGGAGATAGCATTTAATGTTTTTTCTGCTCGTTCTACAAGCATAAAATATTACATTCAGTGAAACTGTTGAGTAGTATGATTTGCGGCCACATGTAGAATTTTATTTGCTTATAATAACACATCACTTGTTTTATGTTAATGGGTTACCTGTTACAGACATGTCAACAACATTTGACCCACAAGTATCTTGTTTTTGGTACCTAACTGTATTATGATATTTGTTTCAAGTAAAAGAATAGTAGAATATTGGAATTCCTTCTAATAGTACATACAAATGTAAGTAAAACTTTGTAAACTATAATAGAGCAATTGAAATGTGTAAAGCAATTTTTATTCAGCAACGCATACTGACAATAGGTTATATAATTATTGTGAAAAGTAGTTCAAAATAGTAAGTGTGTATGAATGAATATGATGCTGTTTACGTATCGCTTTTTTCTGGTTAGTGACCATTGCTTCAAACAGATCTGCCTCATGTCGACTCAGCCGTTCCGTCCAGCCTGTATACACCTGTGTAGTCCCGTTAATAGATATGCCTATTATACACAATTGAATCCAAGTGTGGGCAGACGTTGGCTGACTGGATGTTTGCCCAGTATTGATGGATGTTTCAAATTGATGTGAGGAGACCTGGTGCTGCGTGTGTCATGGTGTACGTTAGTTCTAGTTGCAAACAAGAGTCTGACGCTTCTAATTTCCCAAGGTGTACATGGCATATTACAACAGGGGTTTTTGAATGCATAAAAATGCCAATTCCAGGCTGTATTACTTCAGTTGGCTACAGCATTGTAAAACAAGATATGTTTAAATATGTTCTAATAATGCCAGTGTGCTGAATGCACAATAAAATGATTTTTGCAAGGATATATTATGTGCTGAATAGAAATTAGAAAGACTAGATCCAGTATTAAACTGTTATATACTTATTTACATATGTTACCTTTATGCCAACATTAACATTTTATGGAAAATTGTATAACATATAATTTACTATACATATTGCTGGGCAAGAATGAATGCATATTGTGTTATTGGCACATGCTCTATGTGCTCCGTATACATGACGATGACCATCGAGAAATGCAAGAAATATATATATATATGTGAATGAAATTATGTAATCATAGTGTGGAGAATAAATATATCTCTATGAAAGTCACAAAGAACTGCTGTTGTCCTGGTTTACCTTCATATTTCTGGCCCGTGGGAATGATGTTTCCGTTACAGTTGTGATGTTTTACTTTCCTATTTATTTCCCCAAGCTAATCATGCTTCTTCCAGTTGTCACGTTTTACATTCTTATGAAACCTAAACCATATATTCTCCAGAATACAACCGTCATCATTTACATTCACGTTTATGTCACCTTGGAAACATCTTATTACTGTTGTCACGTTTTACTTTAATATATATGTCTTAATGATAATCATGTTTATTGGAGTTGTCATGATTTACTTCCATGTATGTGCCTCTATGGCAATCAGATCTCTGTTGCAGTTGTCCTGCTTACCTTCCTATTTGGTTCTCCAGGACAAACATCTCTAATAGACTTGTCCTACGTGGTTAAAACGCACGACATACATGGCAAGCTGCGATTCCGTGCATAATATGCAGCAATTGGGAATAGGGCAATGTCCCATATTAATCTCTCTCGTGGAAAGGGAGACGACATGTGAACAGGACGTTACATGACACACATATGTTACATGAGCGGTGAGTGCTCTAAGTTGACTGGCCATGCAACAAGAACAAAGTGAAGAAGACATTTACAACAGAGGGAAGACAGATAGAGGGGCATACTGCCAGATAGTTTGATCAAGTAATTTGCATTCATTAGAACTGCAGGTAATACCCTAAAATATACTGGGAAGCTTAAGATAAACCTATGAACTTAACCAATACTTTTTTGAGAAAAACCAGAAGAGAGGATCTGGAACCAAAACATGGGGGAATTTTCCGAAAGTGTACAGACCGGAGAGCAGTATAAAGCGGGTTGTAATGAAAGAGGAGCATATTTTGAGACAGTCGTATGTGATTGGGAACATGCACAGCATATAGCGGGCAGCGAGGACGATCATGCACCGACATTAGGAAGATGGAAGTTGAACTGACTGTTGCCTTAACGTTAGCGGGAATGTAAAACAGAAGCATATCTGCTCTTAAAGTGGTACAATTGCGACATCTGATTCTGCCGAGAAGATGATTTATATAATTTAGATTTGAATAGCGACAACGATGCAAATTGCGAATAAGATTAGGTAGCTCATTCCGAAGATGACCTGTTGGTGGAAACAAATCAGTCCGAGCTCGGAACGAGGCTAGGTAAAATCTTTGACGAGTATTGTGAGTAGATGTTTCAGGATTAGAAATATTTTGAATTACAGATTGCAGGTAATCAGGAACTAATTTTGGACGTCATAATTAACTTAACATTTTCCCTACGAGTTGCCATTTAAGTTCTTCATAAAGTTTCGCACCATTTCTTATTTGGGCTGCACTCAGCTGAGGTTTTCGGCGTGTGAAACCGTGCAGCTAATCCAGACAGGACTCCCATACTCCCAAAATGGGTCAAATAAAGGAGACACAAATGGTTTCTAGAATTTGGAGGGCTAGACGATATTGGAAACTCTTCATAAAAGTCAGCAGTTATCCTGTTTTAACAATAACATCCATTTTACAATCGGTCCACCGTTAATCTGTGTGTATTGTGACGACAAGGTGTTTGTGGCTGCAACTTCCTGCAAAGAATGACTTTGGAATGTAACTGGAGGAGCAGTCTGTTTTGCTGTCACACATCTGGCCTGTAGTAATCATGTCTCTATATATGACATATGTGTAATGCTGTACTTTCATATTTACTTTCAGGTGACAATCATGTCTTCATATTCATATTTGTGTGGAAATAACGTCTTTAATACAGATGCTATATTTCACTTTCATACTTGTATTCTCTGTCAATCATGTCCCTGTTAAAATTGTCATGTTTCACTTTCATACTTGTATTCTCTGTCAATCATGTCCCTGTTACAAGTGTCATGTTTCACTTTGATATCTGCGTATCAATAGTGATAAGCATGTTTGTTTGTTTGTTTGTTTTTTGTTTTGTTTTGTTTTGTTTTGTTTTGTTTTTTTACCGGCACATTCCTTTTGTCTTTATGCTGTGTTAGTGTTTGCTTGTTATTTTGTTGAATTAGCCCAGTCTACATCTCAGTCAACTGAATATATCGTCTGGTTCATCATCCGCCGTCATCCGTGAACAATTTCACATTTTCTACCACATGACTGTTGGCTGGATCCTTTTCAACTTGGTGGGTATGTACTTTGGGTGGGGGTATTTACCAAGTTTGTTTAAATGGTGCAGGTTTGGCCAAGTTGTATACAAAAAAGGTGTATGGCTAGTTGGTTTGAATTAGTACAGGGACACTTCCGGGTAGCCCCTGGAGCTAAGCTTGTTCAACAGCTGGCTGTTCAACAAATTCAGGCTTTCGATTTTTTCCTTTTAAGCACTGTTGATCAAATGTTCCAAAGATTATACGATCATTCATGTTTGTCCATCGTCCGTCCGTCCGTCCGCTTGCTGGTGAATGCAATACCGTCCTCATTTTTCATTTTAACCCAATATATGTTCACAAGTTATTAAGTGCGGGAAATATTGTCGAGGTCCGTGGTCACAAAACATAACAAACTAGGTTGCAAATGATCTACAAATTTTCAACAGGTCCGAATGTCTACGCTAAAGACACTTTGCTTGTCAATTTCTTTAATATATTATATTGAAATACTTTTGTAAGTCTTGGAATTATTTCGGGAGGAGATATACTTAGCCATGCAAGGAGTATGTCTGTGTTGTTAAGCTGCACGTGGTTTTATGCGGTTGGAACTCGCCGCACGCAGAATGAACACAATTATTATTAAACACTGCATAAAATAATACATGTACATATTTACAAGGACAATGTGGAAAACGGACACACCAGGCTTTTCGAGAATCGTTCAATGTGTGCGAAAGCTTGTGTAAATGCTGAACAAAGCGCTGGGTGACACAGTTGCAGATAAAATGAATATATCATTAGAAATATTTGCGTCTAAATTGTAGACTAGACATTAATTTCAACTTGGCACCATTGCTTGTTTAAATATGAGACACTGCTTTCCGAAGGGGGATGATTAAGAAAACGGTACAGTACTTGGTGAATACGATTGTTACCGGAAAGACTTCCAGATTAATTTCAGTGCAAATAGACAAATGATTCCTGACATTTAAAGCACCAGGATCCAGTATTTTATCATTACCAACATTTTCCTCGTCATATACAGAAATAAAACACGGGCTATCCATGTGTATTTATTATTGCCATTCCAGAATTACATTTATGTATATTGACATATCTGAGGAAATAGTAACTCTCGAGATAAAAGGTTATTTGCACACAGAATATCAAAAAGGGTATACCTATGTTACAACCTTTGCTTTAATATTATCATGTATGAAGCATAGGGACCGTGGGTAATGGAGTATTAAAAGTCCTCATTCAATTGTAAGAGACGCCCCATACTATAAGTATTAATGAGCAATTGCATTATGCCAATGACGTCAACAAAACTGACAGCTTGATCAGAATTACTTACATACACAGAGACATATATATGGTGACTGATAATAGCGTGCCTTTGGCTTGATTACCACTCTTTTCAAGTGCTAAGGTTCTACCACTTGGAGCTTCAAGCTGTGAGAAACTCTACGAGATACCATCTATTGATTCAGAATATGATAGCAACCATCTTAATAAGCATGAGCTTCTTGATGCTTTTCTTTCAGATATAAACACCGTAATACATAATGCTGCTGAACGAAGCGGGGTGTGCAACGTAAACACCATTTAAGTACAAAAGTAATGGCGTCCATCCATGTCTCTTTACCGAATAAGAGGAACTTTTGGTAGTCTTTATGGAATCAGAATGGTCGACCAAACCATGGAAACGCTGCATGACTCCTAGATGTTAAAGTTTCAATAATATGCAAAAAGATAAAAGGATGGCCTGCTTCTGAAATGTGATAATAACCTGCTTCTGGAAAAGGATAATGGTCCGTTTCTAAAATAGAATAGTGGCCTTTGTCTGGAAAGGAATTCACAGTTAAACCATATAGGGGTAAACCTCCCACTCAAACAATAAACCCCAGAAGACGTATACCATAGCGTAATACATGATAATAATATAGAGCATCCAGTATCGGTAGCCCATTGAGGATAACGTCGGGATCACGAGTTGTTGGAACATCAAAATCCAACAACAAGTGATCCCAACGTTATCCCAAATGAGCCGCCCGTACTGGGTTTTCTTCTCGTATGTCTAAAACGAGCAAATACGCATCAAATCGAAGTTCTATCAGAGAAATAAGTTTGAAAACGATGTCATTTTGAAAGTGGGAGGAGTCGGTATTTTATCAAATGCACCATGGCTTCTCATTAGTGTTCTACTACTTGAAATCAATGAGTGACAAATCAAATGAAGGATAACAATTAAAGCCTTATCCTTCATACCCATGTAGGATAACCCATGCAGGATAAGTTTCAGACATAGGAGAAATAGGAATCAGGATCAACAGCACATTACTGACACTGTCCCAGAGAAATTACCTAAGTTACTGAGTCCCAAGATATATCTAAAGATTATACAGTAGTAACTGTGGATAATTTATCTTACCTGATTAATAAGTTAAATAAAAGCTTCCCTGGATATGATGATTTAAGTGCTAAACGTTTAATATATGGTAGATCATTTTTGTAACCTAACTTGCTCGCATCTTTTTACACTTGGACACTTTGTCACTGTATTGTATCATGTGTGTTTAACGCTGGTAAAATTATACCAATAACTCAGAACACTTGCCTTAATCCAAATATGTCCGAAAACCTTTATCCATAAGATTCCAGCTGTTTTGTCATACGCGGCTTTCCAGTCTGGTATTCCAACGGAAGTAGAGTCTGCTTAGCAGGTAACTCTCTGTTCTGTTTTTGCCAAATTAATTGGGTTATGTATGGTTGCAGCTGACAACATCACTGACATACACTTTGATCTTTGTGAGAGGCGCCTCTTTCGACTGCACATTTGTAAATTATATTGTTTTCTATTTTAACAGCAGTTGCATACCTTTGTATGTTTGCATACTAGATGGGGAGACTTGTTTTGACCGTGTCCCGCAGGAACAGCTCTTGCAGAAGGGCACCATGGGAATAGTGATTATATGTTTTTTCCTGTGACAAGAGGGACTGTCAGGGTAGCGTATTGTTACATCTCCTTTTTAATATTATAGAACGACGATTGGGTGGGGGGGGGTATTTTTTATTTTTTAATTTCAGGGTTGGCGTACGCCTAACATTGTCTTATTCTACCGAATCGTACTGTTACACATGGTACAAAGAGGCTCACACCTATTCTTTGCGTACAATGTCTAGAAATGAGGGCCATAGATGGAAAGTCAGATTTCAAAATAGAAAAGTACCTAATTGTATTAAAGAATTTGAACGAAAGGAAAAACTTGACCAGATTACGAATAAGCGCACATAATTTGAACATTGAAAAAGGTAGACATAGAAGGCCAGTTAAGATTCCCATTGATGAGAGAATTTGTGATTCGTGTTTGGAAGTCGAAGATGAAATTCATTACGTTGTAAATTGCCAAAAGTTTAGAGAAGCCAGAAATAGATTATTTGATACTCTCAGAAAATTTATCGTAGATTTTGACCATTTATCGTCCGAAAACAAATTCATGAAACTTATGAAATGTGACGAAATTGAAATTATATGGCAATTTACCAAATTTATATCGGAAACAGTGAAAATCAGGGGTACACTATAGTACTCTGAAGTCATTTAAAACCTACGATACTTTGAGCTGGTTTTTTTTTTTTGGGGGGGGGGGGGAGCTGCCCCTAGGGCATACGTATCAGGGATTGTTGTAATGTACTGTGTTGTATTGTACTGTTGTGGTATAGTGTATTGTTTAGTGTATTGAGTTACAGATTACCATTTAGTGTATTTCTGGTGCAGTAATAAAGTCATTCATTCATTCATTCATCAAAGTCCGTCCAGGGAGTCGCCCCTCTAACTTTAAATTTTGAAAGAAAATTTTTTTATAAATACACATGCAAGTTTTTTCATTCTGACATATTTTGGAGGCAGACACGCCCATCATATATATATATATATATATATATATATATATATATATATATATATATATATATATATATATATATATATATATATATATATATATATATTGCTGAGTGTGGAATTTCGTAACCTACACGTCTTCAGAATATCATCAGGAATAGTCCAGTTAAGGCAGTCAACACACTTGTTTAAACTCATTGTAAAGATGAACATCAGCTCTAACTCTTCATACTGGTATGCAGCAATTGAGCCACGTTTTTGTTTGATTTGCACAGAAGTTATCAAAATTGCATGCACACCTCCAATCTGTAAATCTTGCAGTTAATGACCCCCCCCCCCCATTCTGCAACTGGCCTTGTGCAGTCAGCTTCAATACAAATGGAGTCGGTCAGCGGGAGAATTCTTTGAGCTTGCTGTAAGTATGCAGAAGAAGACATTGGTCTCGACAGTGCGAGCTATTACGACAGAAGGACACCTTTCCCATGTTCTTAGTGTTGCTTTTAAGTGTTTTAAAGACTTGATTTGATAGGCATGTTATAAAAATATTCACCCTATTTTATCTAGAGACAAAATGACACCACTTAAATTTGCACTATTTTTGTTACGTCATCATGTATGAGGCTCCAAACCTATTTGGTCTGCTACGAGCTGGAAACCATGTTTGAGATATAGGCCCACTTGACTAAAAAAACATGTGGCAGTTGATGAGGTTACTCTTTGAAATAATCTCGAATTTTATACTGACAAAATCCCAGGATTGCTTGAAGAAGGATTCTGTCAAAGGCAAATTCGTAGGCTTAGGCCTAAAGTATCATGTTGAATTTTTTTGTTTTTCGTCGGGATATGCCGACGTTGGGAAAAACGGTGGTTGTGTAGCACCAGCGCGTATGGTGAAGACGTGCAACCGCTGAGATAAACAATACCTTGATTGCAGTCGTCAATCAGCATCTGTCTTAAATATGCTGATGGTAATCGTTTTCATTATAATGCGGATAAATCTAGATATGTAGTTATCGGCCTAAATGATTCAATTCACTTGGAGTCTTAGTACTATCAAACTGGAAAGGTCGATACAGTGGGTATTTTGTAAATTTGGTGTAACAATGGTAGCTCTGATTCTGTACATGTAGACAATAGAATAAAACTATGCAGACAAAACGTTTTTTTTTGGGGGGGGGGAGGGGCTTTTTTAAATCCTCGATTACGTTCAGACGTTACAACTGATTTGTGGAAAATAATATGCACACAAATTCTGGCTTATGGTCTCTTGATACCCATGATATATACGGAACAAGTATTCAAAAGCATGCGTCCACACGAAGCACTTGTAGTGAAACAGTACATCAAGATAAGGAGACGCACTCACCAATTTTCATTCACATCTTTGGGTATTCCTAAAGTCCTGAATGTCGCACATGACCAGAGATTACATTTGAGCAAATTGTTCATCTGTTTTTTTCTTTTCTTTTTTCTTTTTTTTTTTTTTTACTTATTTTTTTTTTAATTTTAGCATATATTCCATTTTAAAGAACTATGCACCTCCATACTTGCTGACTTTTTAAGTATTTAAGGGTACATCGCTTGACAGAGTGGCCAAACAAGGCTTTTCCCCTCCTCAGGTAGCATTCTCCGGACGTCATTTGAAAACGTCAGTAAGAAGGCAGGAAGATAAAGCTGTGGACACATTGAGATACTTGACCTCACACGAGAACTTTATTCAGCCATGGTCCAAAGAAAATATTTCACTGTGTCAATGATGCGATTGATTAATAGTTCTCTTTTATTTCTTCTTGTGCATGATAACAAGTATAGTCTTATTATATATGATATAGTACTCTTTGGTTCTATGTGTTTTTTGTATGTATCTGTTATCCTCATAGAATATTTCTCCGAATGACGTTGCCGTGCCGCATATGCATAATAAGCCGTGCGTCATTAGGTGCCAAAAAGCGCCAATTTGAACAAAAGGATGTCTCGAGTGCCCTAAATATTTCCCCATTTAAGGCTACTTCAACCAGTAAAAATGCTATTTTTTCGATGACAACAGAATTTTTTTTTATCAAATGTTATCACTATGTCACGGTGCCAAACTCAATACGGCCGTGGCTAGACTTTTATGAAGCGATATTAAAATGTATGCGAGTAAACCTTTTTCCTATTACATTACATGCTTACAAATTGTTTGTTTTTTTGTTTGTTTGTTTGTTTTGTTTGTTTGTTTTTTGTTTTTTTGTTTTTTGTTATTTTGTTATTTCTTTGCTAACGTTTTTACACTCTTACCATATATTTATATGTTATTAATCCACGGGCAGGGCTTTTGTACAAACAGCCAGTCCCTAACCTTTATGTGTTCTAGCAATATTCTGACAGATCAAAAATTACAATTAACAACATGTGTAACGGTAGCACTCTGTTATACATGTATCTGCTAATTGATTTGAAGCATTTTTATCCAGGTCCGACTTTCATATTTATACACGTCCGACTCTCATATTTAATTTCCTGTGCATAGATAGCGCAAAATCGCTATGGCTAAGAAACCTATGATCCATAGTGCTGTGACAGTATGCATCCCTATATAACCCGTTCAGGGTCCGACAACCGCTTCACAAACATGGGGAGAACGCAGAATTATTATTTTGATCAGGATTTCTCTAACTTGTTTAAAAAGTGGACCAAATCGGGATATTTTTTATCTTTTCCAAAGAAAGTTCTTTCTCCATGATTTTATTCCAGATAAATTGTGGCCTATATTTATTCATCAATTCCTCTGTACCATGCAAGGCTATATTGATAATTGGACCCCCAAAAGTAATGCTTATAACCTGTAGCGTAAGATAGAGCCATTTTAGGCCAGTCGCCTTTCAGAGAATATATGTAGCACCATTACTTTATTCGCTCATATTAGTGTCACATTATTTATTTGTCAACCCTGCTGCCAGGATAGATTTGTAGAAAAACTACACTGCGTGCCGCCTTCCATACATCAAATGGCTGTCGCTAATGCACCAATGCAAAAGGACATTTTAAAAATTTCTATAACGTAATTTCACAGTTTCGGTTTACATTAACTCTAGACTTTCTAAAAGAAGGAAGGTGGAGGAAGAAAGGAAGGAATCAGTTTGATACCCATGTCAGCTGTACCACTAGTATGCAATACACAACCAGGTTACCAAGGATGTCTCAACGATGAAGCTGATTGAAATTTCACACAAGGGTGTATTTTAATACAGTTATTCTCCTTTTAAAGGTGGATCAGTCTGAAACGAAGTAGAATTAACCGAAAATAATTTGATGGGAAAAAATGAAAGATATTGGGTATTTCGGCAAGGTTTATGCTTTCTTTTCCTGCCTATGCATTGCAATACACAGAAATCTAAAATTGTGGCATTTTGTATACTTCTATTCAATCACGAAATGTTTTTTTTTTCTTTTTGGCAAAAAGGCTCTGTGGCATTGATACATTGGCGAGTGGTCCATACCAGATGCTGGCCCAGGGGCTTGTCTGCTGAGTGCATCAACATGGCTAGCAAATTTACCTCCAGACGCATTTGTTGTGAGAGATGGACTGCCACACATAAGTGTCCATGTTGTTGAGGAGCTTTGGATGCCATTTTATCAATTTTAAATTTCAAACTTTGATCAGTCCGCTCATACATGCGTCTTTTATTGACATTCAAGACATCTGTTGTACACCCCGTGTGTGCTTCAGCAGGATTGAATAATATGTGCGCCATTAATGGGCATGGCACTCAGACGCTCAAGATATTTGGCTTCCAGTGTTTTCGCCAACCTGAATTTATATGAACGTAACAAAGACGTCTTGCTGAACTTGTATTCACTCTGTGTGTTCTTGTTTGGAGCTGGGAGCATTCGTTCGTCTTTTTTCGTAGTTGTTCACAGACAAGTCAAATGCACGCGACAGGTAGCCAATATGCGTCTACCAAAACGTTGTTACTGTTTTCAAGTCCAAAGTTGGTCATGAGTGTATCCGATAACAGCATTATCCATCAGGTATGGAAGGTTGTCACATTTGATAAAAATGGCTTGTTGAGGCTTGCAACATTTACTTTTCTTTCGTATGTAGTTCAAGCTAATACAATGTGATACAGTGCATTGGCAACAATATGCAAATCAATGTTTTCTGAACAGGAACCGACCCCACCCCACCCCCCGCATGTATACATGTGTTTATTCAAATACACATGCGCATACTCAGTAGGACTCCAACAACACTCAAGATGCATAAACATAAGAAGCCCACCCACCCACCCCCCAAACAAGCGCAAAATCAGAAAGTTAGAATCATGGGTATCATGCATGGCTGAAACATGAACAGGGATAGAAATGTTCAGCTTCACACAGTCAGCTTTAAGTTTCTTTCCTGCGGACATGACCCATGTCTGGGTTTTCTCTCATGCTTGATCCAATTGGTTTTCAGGATAGAAGTTGCCCCCATCTGCCCGCAACCACTTTAAACGGGCACTTAATTTTTGAACTGTGACATGAGAAACTACACATATGTCAAGCACCTGTTATCTTCTTTGCATTTGCTTTAAAAGAAAGAAAAAAGAAAGAACGAAAAAAGAAAAAAGAAAAAATGGAACTTGAAAATGACCGCGTAGAATGCCAATTTGACTTTGTAAGCTGTATGAGTACACAAGTCATAACCTGCACGGGATGTTTCATACAGAGATGTAGCTGGTTGCAGAGCTACAGCATAAAATGACTGTAAAATTACGCACAGATTGTTTCTAACAGCTTGTACTTTTAAGGAATACGAAACTTCATAGTATTATTTTTCATCATGTTCTCCATTCTTCTTTTACTGTAAGTAGTTACTCTTTGTTGATATATTTCTTCCTTAATTCCTTGTTAAAAGGGCAAACCATACAAATAAAATCATATTCAATATAATTTTGAATTATGTTTCTAGACAATAACATACTCTTTCCTGTTTTTTCAACAGCTTCATGTCTTTTATGGCTTCCCGATTTTACATGTAAATCGTCTCTAGAACATCGAAAATGAATTCAACAAACACAATTGCCCACAGCTTTGTACCACCAAGAAGATTGTTATATATTTTTTCTGGTTCTAACAAGGATTTCATGGCCATAGAATGAATTTATTGTGTAATAACATCAAACTCATTATAGCTTTGACTAAAATCTTTTCTGGTTATTATTATCTGATTTTACACGAACACATATCCCTATATTGCAGTGTGTCAAGGTCTTATTGGAAATCAGTTTTGTTCTGATAGCTATCCTGGTAAAACAGAATTAGAGGGCTACTTTTGAGTTGACACTGCCCTTGTACCTAACGCCATTGGCATGTTGATCCTGCCTCCCGTTGTATTTCTTGTGTTGAATTTTAGCTCTTATGACCTGTCAAAAGAGTTTATGCGATCCATGATTCTCCACCGCCATCTGTTCTTTGCAGACTTGTTATTATTTTGTATTGTTCGATAAATAAATAAATAAATAAGGAAATGAGTGAGTGAGTGAGTGAGTGAGTGTGAGTAAATAAGTAATGGTTTGTTGAAGTTCAGATGTCTTTCACAAGAATTGGTTTCCAGATCTGTCACTTAAACATTGCGCATAAGATAACTTGAGGTTACGTAGTTTACATTTTATCCACAAGGCGGTGCTTATATATATATATATATATATATATATATATATATATATATATATATATATATATATGTGTGTGTGTGTGTGTGTGTGTGTGTGTGTGTGTGTGTGTGTGTGTGTGTGTGTGTATCATTGATTTTTCTATGTATTAGCAATTTCCAGCTTCTTTGCTAACAATTAAAAAAAAATCCCTTTGGTCATGATATTAATGTATTAAAAATAATTCAGGTCTTTCAAAATGTTTCTGGGATAGCTGCTACTTTTCAGGGTATAGGCCAATAAACTTCTAGATATGTAGCACTTCCCACCAATTCTCGAAAATAACATCGGCTGTGCTTTGGTGGTTCCTTTAACCCTTGTTCACGTGCTTCAACCATCCCTTTGAGTTACTGCAGTATATGAATATCCCTAATTCGTAACTAGTGCAGTATAACTATAATAATGTAATCGATAACAATGGTGTTGACTATGACATCAATAATTGCTTCAGCTGGCCTAAAACCACCATTTTATGCATTGCACATGTGTTTGCTCCACATGGAAACGAATAAACCACTACCAATCTAACAAGCTATTGCAAATAAAAGATTTTGAGAGTTAAGTTAACAATACACTGCTGGGTAGAACACCATGTATAATGGGCATTTTATATTCCAGTCATTCCTTGGTTGTAGTCCTAGATTAACTGTGATGCTTATGTTTTATATATTTAAAAATGTGTGAACAATTTGAAGAGCTAATCCATCAATAGTTTTTCTTATATAGCCTTGAACGAACAGCAACAAAAGCAAAGACACTTGCCAAGATGGCGTACTTAATACATCGGTCAGTGGAGCAGTCATGTATAGCAGATTTGTTTACTCAGCTGTTGACGTGGATGACAAATGAAGGACAACAGATGCCAATATGAGGAGGCAGAAAAGGGAGAATGGGTGAAGTAAAATTATAAACAGTAGACAGGCAATAATTGTGTACAGGCAAATTATGTGTGCAGTCTTGTCGGCTTTTAGTCTATGAATAACAAAGAAAAGTAAATTAAACAAAAGGAAGACCCATTACGCTGCTTCATGGAACCGAAGCTTACGAGGTTAGATCATTGAGGACATTCTTTCCATTTGTACGGTAACACAGCCCTCTTCACAACACCGTTTCTTGATGTATGCACGATCTTTCTGATGAACTGGAAGCCCAGGTGCAAGAAGAGCAACCATTTATACCTGACGATTGGACGGGCTATAAGACACCTGGTACCCGGATTGTGTGCGCATGCAAGTCTGTACTCAGCGTGCGCGCTCCTAATACTGTGCAAAAACCTCACCTGCCAGCAGCGGCAGCCAGCAGCAATGACATACACCAGCTGGCATATAGACCTGCCTATGTTCACGGCAAATGGCTTCCACCTTACTCCGTGCCTGTGTATGTATTGCATAATGTAGCCACATACCCAATCTTATGGTTGTTTTCATCTTTACATTTAAATTGCAATGTCTAATTGAATGTGAAAGATTCAAACTCGTGGATCCTGACTGCAAATTCAAAGTTTGGAATTGATTACTTGACGGTTATAGCGGACAATGCGTTCATTTAGTGGTGGATACCATGCATGATAATAACCTGACAGATATAACCCCAGGCACTTCCCAGAAGTCAATTTTATTCAATTAACTGAGCAATCTGTGACTTCAGGTCCTGAAAACAATACAAAAAGAGTATATGGTCCAATGTTTTTGCATAAGATATTACAATTTATGAATTTCCTACAATTTCCTTACTTGTTAAGAATACTTATCTATCAAACTCCAGCAGGTGTAATCTCACTGAGGATTATATTCTGCTATGCACAATGGAAGAAACACCAGCAAAAACGCGTATGAGACAAGTGAACAAACCAGAAGCGCTCTCAGTGGGCCACAATTGGTTGACGATTACATCATCTATAACTGCTGGTCTGACCTTATGTGCTCTAAGAAACGAAATATGTGGAGTGGGAAGGTTGGTAGGACTTCCGTGTAGCCTCATAGGTAAGTATTCTGTATCAAGAAGGAAAGCTTGATGTTGAGACACAAACCTTTGACAGTAGGTGATATAGCAATTGATAAGTTAATGTGAAATTATCTACCAGAAAGCAGTGGAAGAATTTAATGTCTAATAAACTACAAGCTAACTGCCAAACCGTCTATCTGGTTGTGAGCATACTGTAATGATATGAAGACCGAGGGCACAGGCCTGTCGACTGCTGTCTGAACCTAGAGTGCATAACGCTGGAGATAAATGCCTGAGAATGTTATCTCCAACTGTACCTCAATTATATTTATAGATGGAGTGCAAACTGCTAAAAGCATTGGTTGTCTGGGACAGGTAGGATCCAGTCAGCAGGCTTTAAAGTGGATATTTTGACCTGTGCATTTGCCATAAAGACCAACATTTTCCACAATCCATAATCTGTCCCAGCAAATCCGATGCTCTGACTCAATGGACAACATTGTACCAAACCAAGAGAGGAGAAAGGATCAAGGGTGTCTACTTTACCTAGAAGACAAGGTGTGTTTGGAAACAACCAAGCATTCTACATGCTCAGTCAGAAAAAGAGAAAAACAAGTTGTAGTTAAATTATTCAAACAGAAAACTTTGGAATGAGCGACCAAAAACATAGTTAGGTGTGCTCCTTTTCTATGAAGTCAGACAAGTGGTTTGCGATTATCTCCACATATATCCTTCTTATCTTGGATAGAACAAACATCTGCATCCCTTGATCCAGAAAGGAACTGCTTGTACCTTGGGTGAGGAGGGTGTGTTTATGTCTATGTATAGATGTGTCAATGAGTGGTGATTGTGATGCAATTCATCATCACAAGGAAAGGCAAAAGCAACAAGAATTCCCATTTAACCTGCGGACCTGTGGGTGTATTTTTAGATTTAGAAAAATCCAAATGAGATCACAATGAAAAGACGAGAGTGTTAGGTTACTCAAAACGACCTTTGCTGTAAGGCTAACCACCAACAGACCGCATGAGATTCTCAATACCGTCTAAAAGTAATACCAGAAATGGTGAGAATTGATCAAACCATGTTCACTCTTGATGAAGAGAATTAGGAGTTACTGTTTTGCAATGGCGAGAAAACCCCTCGTGGTGGTACTTAAAAGCAGTTACCATGTAGAAAAGGTGAAAAATATACATAAATACTCAAATGGGCATGTGCATATTTCGATCTTTCGGAGGGGGGGGGGCACTTTCACCTTATTTAAAAGGCAAGCTTTTGAGGCACTGCCCGGCCAAAAACCGACTTTACAATGCAAACGTTCCCTGTTTGGGGAAACAGTAAGGGTTTTGAAAGTTATAGGGACTTGCAGTAAAGGAGGGGCACATTAACCCCCCCCCTTTTTTTTTTTTTTTTGCTTGTTTTATGATAACGGAAAGGAAGACTGATAATTGCCTCTTGTGATTTGCATTATAAATGCCCTACCCCTTTTTCACAGAAAGAGTGATGAGGTTGGATGAAATACTACATCTTATGAGAACACAGGTCCTCTATCAATTACATCAAAAACAAACCTTGTTCTGCATAAGTGCCCCTCTTCTAGGAGGAAAGAAAGGTAGATAAAAAGGACAGATGCAGATTAAGTCCTGGTGAGTTCCGCCACATGCTTAACAGGACCATTGTAAAATCTTGGCCAACAAAAGCACCCCCCCTAAAAAAAAAAACAAACAAACAAACAAAAACAAAACAAAACAAACAAAAAAACAAACAAACAAAAACAAAGCCCACTAGAAATAGTTTCTTGTCAAAACAAGTGCATAACCTTGTTTCAGGAATTCATCCATAAGTGAAGTCTTCTGAAGGATGACCTGCGATGTTGCGAGTTTGGGATTACATTCCAGCATGACTTACATCAAATATTTGACTGATGAAGCTGTGAGTTGCAAACCCATCTTAGCTGCTAACAGATCCCTTGGTGTTCATTGGAGAAGTCTCACTGGTTATCTGATAGCTACCTGAACAACATAAACATGAGAAAGTGACGTTCATGATTCTGACTTCCAACAAGGTCTCCACAGTCCTGTCAGAAACCAGAACCGAGAATGAAGAATCTCCAAGGACGATGTGTTCCATTTTGTAGCTTAAATGGTAATCAAGCTAATTGCAGTGCCTTTAAAAGTGCAGAGAAGGATACCATCTTTCAAACGGAGGTGCCGAGCATGAGAGATTTTCCCGAATGGTTGATTAGGATTACAAACTTTGATTAGAACAAGGTCCTCGAGTAGGTTTGCCTTCTATGGGAATAAAAATAAGAAAAAAAAAAAAAAGGATGTAGTTCCTTTCTTTGTGTCTATAAATGTGACTTTAAGTGGCTGGGACATGACTGATATGGATTGCAATCATCAATTTTTATCTGTGTTTTCTCAAAATGTATGAACCAATTAAAAAGCGGTAAATTTTATGGACCTCAAAGACTTACTTTTTTCATTTTACAATACATTGTTCATTTGTTTTGATTCGTGTCCCATAAAGACAAATGACTGATTGTCTTCACAAGAGTCGCATGAAAATATTGATTTAGATTTACTTACTAAATTGGTGGTAAAGTGACAATAGTAAATCTGGATGCTACCGTGAAGTTTAATTTTACAAATTCCATGGTTTTTAGCCAAATATTTCAGGACGAATTTCTGAAAAATGTACAAACTAGTCCCGACCACCAGAGGTCTATGATATATATATATATATATATATATATATATATATTTATATATTTATATATATATATACATATATATATATACATATATTTATATATACATATATATATATAACTGAAGGCAGGATGACCAGTAGAATACACTGCTCTTTTGACCTTGCAACAGTTAACAAAACGTCATAAAGAAAAGTGTCACAAAAGAATGTGTTTGGTCCCTATGACGCTTAAAAGAAACGCCAGTAGTGAATCCACTAAGTTAAAGGTCTATTGGAAATGGCCTGCATGCCATTTTGGAAGGCAGACAGTTTGCAGAAATCCCCCCCAACCCCCCTCACCCACCCACCCCCGAAAAAATAATTATAATAAATAAAGTAAATAAATGTAAATAAACACATACTTGTGTAAACAAAAGACGAATGAGTGAGGGCTCTATTGTGAAGAGCAGTGGCGCCTGAAAAGAAAAGTAACATTTACTCAAAAATGAATAAAGAGATCAACAATATCCGCCATGTTGCAAAGTGCAAGTAAAATAATACAATGAGAAAAGTACCGGGCAGTATGTTACGGGCAATGTATTCTATCTACTGTCACTGCATGCAGTACGTTTCTATGACAAGTATGCATTTTTTCCTCGATTAAACACCGGAGAATATGAATATAAAACAGGCTACACCTATGTGGTCCACTATATGGGGTCCACTCTGATTGTATAAATAAATATATAGAAGAAAACTCGAAATTCTAATTATTCCTTGGAATTCTAAAATTTTATTGGATCTATAGGGTGTTTGGCGGTTCATATTTTGTTCAGACTATTCCAGATAAATTGACTATTCATCTTTACATCAGCTTTGGTCTGTATCAAGGATGTGTAAATGAGCATCCAGCAAACGTACTCATGTGAATCCCGTATTGGTTTGATTAATGAATCTGAATCTAGCTACAAAAGCACCACTGCACTATTGATCATATAAAAATATCATATACTTGGAATATCAAAGAACTAATAGTCAGTCATTTTATTGACTGTATCAAACAGCATAACGTTATGTGTCATAATGGTTTATCATAAAATTGTTTCCTTGTGTAATATCAGTATTTGTATTAACACGGATATTTTCTTTGAATTAGTTCGGTTGTTACTCAGTAATAAAAGGGCACAAACGCCTTGTTAAAAATGTTACATGGAATGGTCAGATGAGGAATGTATTTTACATCAAAATATAACAATCCTAGTACAAGATAGTAAAACACTGGTAGTGTATACCTAGATATCGCTTAAATAGACCTAGTATGTGCAAGCTTTGTTCTTTAGTTTAAGCAAAGAAATGAGTGTATGAAGGAAACGTTTACCTGTCAACTTTGCTCTGAGAAGTTGCCTGATAACACATTGACCCATAATTAGCCCAATTCATGCCGCTGTATTGGGTTCGAATATCTTGTTAGTGGCCTCTGGTGAGCCTACATTGAACCTTGTATATACATTTTTCCCCTATTAAGACCACTTATGATCTCGTAGGACACCTTTTGGTGTCATGACGATACTGGTGTGTGGGGCAGATACAGTTACAATCTTGTGCTAATCTCTCTCTCTCTCTCTCTCTCTCTCTCTCTCTCTCTCTCTCTCTCTCTCTTTCTATATATATGTATGTATGTATGTATGTATTATGTATGTATATATATATATATATATATATATATATATATATGTGTGTGTGTGTGTGTGTGTGTGTTTGTGTGTGTGTGTGTGTGTGTGTGTGTGTGTG
>OZ026613.1:113716671-113746671 GCA_964020975.1 Hermodice carunculata
CACGGCTTTACTCTAACACATCCATTCCATTCATCATTTTAACCGTTAATATCTACTCGTTATTATGTGGGTTGTCTTTGCTGGATATTTAGCTTAGAAAAGGAGTCGCTACTCAGAGAGACATGTACGGGTACAGGCTCCGAAATATGTTCTGACGAGTTACCCTAGATTAAAATTCTACAGAAGAACGTGTGCAATATGGACAATAGTGCTCCCATATTTATACAGGTTAGACAGTGACAGGTTGGCTCATGGAGTGTGAAGAGTTCAGACGGAAGAATAGGGTAACGACGGCCAGGAAGTGGTTCTGGACAAAAAAGACACGAATATAATGACTGTAATGAGTGCCAAGTGACAAGAATATATTTTCAGGATTTTCCTCGTGGACCAAAAGAACTGCTTCATCTGCATAAAATAACAATCTTGCATGTGAAACTGATTTAAACATCGATTACATAACAAAAGTACAGCAGCGGGCCAGGAATGCTACCCTGGGGAACATTGCAAGAGACGTCACCCCAGTCACAATGGGTACCATTGACGTCAGTCAGCTCACGTCTCTCAGAAAGATAAGAGAAGAACCAATCAACTGAGTCCACTTCCATTAGGCTGAGCTTCTCGCACAGGATACTGTGGTCTACTGTGTCAAATGGTTTCTGTACGTCCATAACAACCATTGCTGTCTCTAAAAACCTGGGGCCGTGCTATCTTTGAAAAAGACAGTTAAATGAAGAAGGCAAATGTCAGTTGAGAAACATTTCCTGAAACCAGACTGATAGCCAAAAAGTATACATCCAGCTCTCACATATTCTAAGAGCTGGACGTATACTGCCCTTTCAAGAATTTTAGACACCATACATAGAGTAGCAATGGGCTCGTATTTAGCAGTGTCAAATATCTTCTCTTTTTTTGTAATTTTTGTTTGAGAGTTTGTCCCTGACTGCTTTAAAATCTTGAGGTGCAACACCAGTTGAAATAGATAGGTTAAGTGTTGCTGTGATAGATAAGTAGCTAGATTTGGCTGAGCCTTTTAAAAATCTGGCAGGTTTCATGTCCAGTCATGTACCTTTAGATGTGTTGACATACTGTGATTCTCTCAACACAAAAATCTCAAAAGAGAGCCCACTTCAAATTAAAGAATTTATGAATGTGAAATAATAGCAAACACAGAAATACAGCCTACTGGATAACAAGTTCTTGCTTATAATAGCAATTAAGACCCAGAGAATTTATATGTACTAGTATATGTAAAAAATATACGTAAAAATTGCAAGATTCGTATTTAAATTATCCATAAAAAAGGCTTTGACAATATTCATGTACCCACAAAGGTGTCACAATCTGACCCCGTGTGTGCACAAACAAAAGAGCAATCAAAATGTATTCTTATATTGGTTGTTTTACTTGAATATTTAATTGAAACACTGTGCTGTTTCATGTGTAGCACAGTCATAGACTAGAAACACAAACAAAACCCTTTCTCTGTCCACCGGGAATACATTCAAGCATTGACAAAATGATGCAAAGAAGCGTTTTAATTTTGGTCTTTTGGAGTAATAATGCGTGTGTGTGCTTTCTCTTTATTCTTTTAATTAACATCCTGGCTCTGCATCGTGTCCATCTGAGAATTAAAAGCATTCCATGTAGCTCCATGCCTAATTTTAAGAAATATAGCAACTGAATAAGGTAACTTAAAAACTTTTGAATTTATAAGTGTATTTACATGTGTGATACCAATAGGATTATTTCCATCACGTAATTATATGATATTAAGTGCCTGAAATTGTACCATTGAATTGTTTGTGCCTTAGCATGAACTGATTATTCAAATAATTATAAAGAAACAGCCATATTTATCAATATGCATCAAAAGAGTTCTGCATTTCTTTGACATTTAGCGATCTGTAAAATCATGTGACAATAAGTTGGCCATTAACTGACTGGCATTACGCCATTCCATAATTTGTTCCACAATATTAACTAAAATTATAAGCTTCGTCTAACATAGCTCGTAGTATATTATTATCATAGGTCTAACTTGTTGCCAACATCAATGTAAAATTTTGTTACGAAAGCAGCCATACAGTTTAAAGATTATGATTGTCATTATTAAAATAAATTTTCATATATAGTCCTAAATAATGTGGTCTATAGTGAAGCGAAATTTATGTAATTTTAAAGGTATGGCTGACACGAAAGAATAACCTTGTCTCATTCAAATGGCTTTTTATTTATTTATTTATTTATTTATTTATTTATTTATTTATTTATTTATTTATTTATTTATTTATTTATTTATTTTTATTTATTCATTCATTTATTTATTCATTCATTCATTCATTCATTTATTTATTTTTTTATTTATCTATACACTTATTTATTATTTATTTATTTTCTGTTTGTTTATTCATTTGTGTAATTTATTTATTAATCTATTTATTCTTTGGTTTAAACATATTTTATTAAAGCAATTAGGAAACAGGGCGGTGCCCTATATTAATCCTTCTTGCACACATAAGAGAGAAATTAGAGAAGACGATTGACAACACTTAGGACTGATGCAAAGAAAAACGCTACAGTAACAATGACAGATAGGGTGGCAAGCCACACGACTGGAATAACACAGCACGATACGTGTTCACAGATAGAGAGAGGGTGGTTGGAGTTGGTCCTCTAATTATGTAACCATGTACTTGCATATAACAATAAATAAATATCACATATGATCAGGTGTCAAATCTAGCTGTTTTAATAATATATGTATGAACAGCTTTAAAAATATCTTCATTTTCTTTGAAAGTACAGTTTTTAGACCCAAATAAAAGTGTTTCGACAGTGAAAGATGCGAGAGGCAAGACAGAATTTTGAAGTTCGTCACGATGAATTTTATATTTCATACACTCACAACAATAATGAAACGCGTCCTCGTTCGCCGTGCCACAGGCACACCCCGGAGAGTCCACAACACCGTTATTGAACAAATCTGACCGAAGTATACTACATTTCATTCGCAAGCGTGCGTGAAGGACTGTCACTCTCCTCTCCCCCAAATGATACAATTTATTACATTTCTTAGTGTTCTTATAAAGCCTGGATTTGAACTCATCAACATTTTCAGAATTTCGTACATGAATAGGTAGACTGTTCCAAAGTTTGACTGTGGACGGGAAGAAGGATACATCAAAGAGATTGGTTCTTTCATTCAACCATCTCTCTGTTCATTGTGATGCTTACTGGGACGCGTCTCGTGCTCAATTTTTCAAAACCTACGTTCTGTAATATTTGTAGCGTTTCAGTGAAGTTAAGCAGTTTGGATACTGTCCTCCCGTTTAAGCGTCAATGGCACAGGTGGACCACAATCCAAAGGGCGGTAAAGATAGTAAACAGAGGCGTTATTATTATTATTATTATTATTATTATTATTATTATTATTATTATTATTATTATTATTATTATTATTATTATTATTATTATTATTATTATTTAATCCTTTCGTTTGTCCTCGTAATCTTTTCGTTCTATTTAATAATAGATTCTGTCAATTATACATGTAAATAATTCACCGTGCATTCCGTACGCAGCGGTTATGTACCGTATCATAGATTTACAAAATCCTGGAACAAATCCAGAATGGTCAGGATTGTAATAATTCAGCCTATTACAAGATATATGTGCTGTGCTCAACCGTTAATAAATTATGATGTTATTATGTGCACTGAACAACTATTTCAGGGCGCGGCACTTAATTGAAAAAAAAAAGTGGAATGCCTATGCAGCCTCCGTTGGAAGGCTCGTATCTTGGGTTCAAAATGCAAGTTTTAACGCAAATTTATCACAGGGCCAAACTGGACACAAGCAGGTCAGTACCCAGGCTATTCATCGTGAAATATGTGTGTGCGTGAAAATAGAATACAGGGCAAAATAGGGGTCCGCTGTAAATACTGACCACCGCCATGTGGAACACCCCTTTCCCACAACCAGTTGCATGAAAAGTCGGCGATTCTGCATTTTGGTGGTAAGTTAATTGGCAAGGTGCAGGTATTAAGTTGTAATTATGTTTTGTCGATTTTGAGTTCGGCTAATATTTTATAGGTATGTGAAATATTGCATGGTTAAAATTTCAGTTGCGCAAAGATTGAAAAGTATCAACTGACACCGAAACGAGTCTTCTTAGTTCCCGCATAAGGTCCCAAATGGGAATATGCAAGGGATAATTTTGGTGCTTTCTGTTAAAACTGCGGCAAGTGTGTAGTTTGTTCATCGTAATATATATATATATATATATATATATATATATATATATATATATATATATATACATGTATATGTAATATGTAGTCTGCTTACTTACAGTAAACGGGTCTTATAGGCTAATGACAGCGAATTGGGACATTTATGTCTTCCTCGGAATTTCATGACCGTTTAGTTTGCTAATCTTTGCATTAGATACAACTACTTTTCCATAAAGTTATACACTTTCCAAGAAAATGTTTTGGCAAGTTATTCTATTGTAGCTTTGGCTTTAACTTTTTGTTGAACTGTTGCAAAGGCAATAAAGGTTAAATGAAAGGTTTGATGGTATTTGGTATTTTTTTCAAGGAAAGTCCCTGGAAAGTAAGGAAGTGCTTCAGTGACTTGGAGCATGAGATATTCTTGTATTTTTTTTTTTTTTTTAATGATAGACGGTGCATATCTAAAGACAATTCAAGCGGAATTCTCCAGTTTTTGTAGAGAAGAAATCAATATTGTACTCTAGAACCGAAATATTATATTACATTTGTATTGTCATATCATATTTTGAACTGCTGAAGGTATGCAATGACAAGATACTGCTTTTCAGACATATTTTATGCCAGCTACAAACCGTCTGTCTGAAAATTGTATGGGGCATTGACTTAAAGGTACTTCAGATAAATTTGTAGGGACATTATCATATTCTCTGGGAAACGAAGTTTAAAAGTTTGTGAAGTGAGTGGTAATACGTTGACTCTCTCTCTCTCTCTCTCTCTCTCTCTCTCTCTCTCTCTCTCTCTCTCTCTCTCTCTGCAGAAGCAGATGAATAATGAACATTAAAGACTTAAAAATAGTTACCTTGTCATTTAATCTTTTTTCTTTCCTTTTCTTTGTTTTGAAGAATCAAATAAATAAACAAACAAACGGACAAATAAATAAATAAATAAATAAATAAATATATAAATAAATGAATAAATAAATAAATAAATAAATAAATAAATAAATAAATAAGCACGAGAAAATGTTTGCCTTGATTTAATTTGCGCATGTCACAGACTACCCAATAAATGACTATGCACATCAGTTAGTAGTAGTAGTAGTAGTAGTAGTAGTAGTAGTAGTTGTAGTAGTAGTAGTAGTAGTAGTAAGAGTTGTAATTTATACGGGTAAGTGAATATGTATGCCGTAGGTGTTAATGGAAAATTAATGTTAACGATTGAAGTCTTTCAAAATGAGTAATGCGAATATGATTTCCTGTGACCTTGATCGGGACCCTCGCACACCTGCCTCTGCAGTGTCGCAACGTTTCCTGATCCCAATCATTGGAAAATCCTGCCTGGTCAATTATATGGAGGTACGGACCTCTAACAGCAGAAACTCGAACTAATATCAAAAGTTTCAATTTTTGTCGCAAGGTGGCCTCCATGCCACTCCATAGTTACACGTCGAAATTCATACGCGTTGGCGTGGTCAGGACACTCTTCAAGATTGAATGCTTAGAGTTGCGGGGTTTCCTTTAATTCCAAAAAAACATAAAACATACTTTACCTCTTTGAATTGGACTGTTCGAAAAAAGCATATTTTTTCATATCTGTGAACCTTCCCAACCTAGATTTTAGCGCGCAGCAACATATAGCTTTACATATTGTGTAAGGGGGACAGTTAGCAACAAGAATCCAATATGTCCGTGATCACAAGAGTCCCAGAACCAAATATCTGGGATGAAATTTGCAAAGGTAAGGCCATAAATATGTTGTTAATCCCTAAAGAAAGTCATTTTGGGAACACTATTTATCATGATTCCCAGATCTTTATCGGTAGTCACTTTATATTATGCTTGCAGCTATCGTTGATGTTGAAGAAGTCATCGAGGTAATTTTCAGTGAATCAGTCCCTACCACTCGGCTGCATTGCAGTCACCAATACCGTGAGAAGGATGGAGCCTTGTTGTGTACATTCCCAATTTACATTGAAGTGAGCGTTGCTGTAGTTTACGCACAAATAAAAAGCTTGTGCGCCAATGCTAAATTTTCACACAAATAGTTTGAACACATGATCAACGGACTATAATACGAACGTGAATCAAATGTATATTACGAACAAATTAGATAGATGCATCATATACATTGCATGTGTAAATATTTTCAGTTCATTGCCACGAAAAAAAGCAACCAGAAATAAAATGAATTGAATTGAGAAATTGGAAAAAGGTCAACGTCCTATATAATATTAGTCCCTGTTGCAGAAAGGGGAACGAAACAGGGTGTTACTTGACACACGTTACATGAAAGTCAATGGCTGATTGTGCACAAATGCTGTGTTTTTATATTTTGTTATGCATTTTGTAGATTTTGCATCAAAAAGGCAACCGTATTCTGCAGATACTGAGTCAGTGCACACACTGTACGAGGATTATGACCCCACCAAGGTGACCCCAGTGCTGTATGGCAAGATGCATGCCAAGGTTGATGTGCCAGATGTTGATCTGACAAAAGATTTTGACTGTGCACAGTCACATCCAGCATGTGTTGGCGAAGTACTGGTAAACAAGCCTGTAGCATCACCACCACCACCACCTCCATCGCCACCACCAAAAGATACTTGTAAGTTGCCCATCCAACACTTTGTCATACCCATAGCACATAGGGTCACTGCTAAATGGGCCTTGTTGAACTTACGGGACTCAAGTCCCCATAGGTGAAAACCAATTATGATGTCTTTATTCCCACCTAAAGTGAAGATTATTGGACCCCAGGCCATATGGTAGCATTCCTATATGTTCTTTCTAGTAGAGCAGATGTTTGTGCCACAGGCCTTGTGTCATTAGAATATACAAAAACTCGAGTTTATTACATGAAAGCACTGATGAAATCGATTAACACACATTTGCACCGAAAGACTTTTGACATTGATATCACCCACAATGGAACACCGGAGCTCCATTTTAACCAAAGTCCTATCACGGTATGTTTACTAGATTCACCATGTGTCCGTGTTTACCTTCACGAAACAGGTGCGCGTGGTGCCTTGGGATATTCCTGGAGAGGGTCTCAGAATTTAGTCTTTCTTGTAAATTCTTTCTTCGAAATAGGTAAACAATATTTTTATTATTCATGATCACATTTAAAGCTATATGACACAGTCCCCAATAGCACTTACAGCAACCATCTTGGATCATCAGCAGAAACGCTGATGCTAAATTTACATGTTAGGACCTGTCAGAAGTCATCCCAAATGAGTGATTTGTGTAACTTGTAATAATTTTAAACACATCCTGGACTTTCGTTAACATTGAAACATTATTGGTCCTATAGGGGCTATGGTTCCCTTAAGTTCAATAAGGCTGTGAAATGTGTGTAAGCAGTGTTGACCTGTAAGTGTATAGTAATGCAGGGCCGTAGTCTAAGGGTCTGACTGGTCAGATTAGTGTGACCAATATTCAGGTCAGAAGTACATGTATCATAAAAACTATGGTAGTATACAGAAATTTGCTTTCCAAATCTTTAATTTGGCCTAACCAACTTTAAATTGAAGGCCACAGTACTATAATGTTATGTGCGGCCTCTGTGTGACTTTGATCAGTTGTTATATTTCACTTGTTTAGAAAGAATTCATACCAAAACAGTGTCCAGATCCTTTTTTCACTGCAGTTTTATTTTCCTTCTTGTATCAGAAAAGGCAAAACAAAGAACTTGTGTTAATGTACATTGTGCTGATCTATATTGGTAAACTCTACAAATTTGTGTACACAAGCATTTCCTGCTGACTGATGTGCAAGTCTCTTTCATATCCAGGTTCACCAAGGGACTTCCTGGAGCACTACATTTTCCCAGTGCTGCTGCCTGCCATGGAGGAGATGCTGAGAGAGGCAAAGAAGGAGAAGTGTTTTCAGGTAAAAATGTGAAAATGCAGGGGAAGTGTTGTTCTTCACGTAATGCTATATTTTAGATATTTGACAGAGGGATTGCATTCTGTGGTAAAAAAATTGACATTGGAACAGCAGAAATTAGTTACAAGGTCCTCACAATCATGGAAACAAGGTGGGCTTATGATTTTGGTGGCAACATTTCATGCCTTTGATTGCCAGGTGTAAAACAAAGGTAGAGTGACTTGTTAATTTATGGCATTAGGGAATCAATATGGCTACAATTATGCAAATCAAGTAGAGTTTCTTGGGAAGAGCAAAATAAAATGAAGTTTATGACATGGAAAGATGTTTTTGTTTGTTACCATACAAACTTACCAGCAAGTACAGTATTAATAAGTATCTTGAAGACAAAAGAAATAGGTAAAATGTTGATAAGTTCACATGTTTATATGAGATAACTGGCCTAGTAATTTACGGAGGTTTTGCAAAAATGCCTTTTTTCCATGAATGGCTATATCAACATGTCAGTTTGTGAAAGAACAATGCATGGGTTAATAGTGATGTAAATCTACAAGAAATAAATTACACTAAATTGATTACTTACTGTACAATTCTATTTTATGCTCAAACTAAGTAGGTAACCATTAAATTTACCCCGAAATTGATTAACAGGGTATCCATTTTGACTGGGAAATTATGATTTGGACCCAGTGAATTTCTGCCTTGATTTATTTTAAAAAAATGTAATGTCACTTTAATTTTTTATTCTTTCTTTCTTTTCATTTTTAATAATTGTTTTCAGGGATAGGGTTGGGTTTTTGTATAGTTGTGTTAATTTTGGGAGATTATTACAAGTATATTCATTAGTGTTTTTTTTTTTTTTTTATTGGTGTCACATTTTGCAGAGAAAGAGGACAAAGTTCAATGCTTTGGATTTCTTGACAGAATTCTTGTACAGGTAAGTTTCAGTGTAAAGACAATAGTCTATATCTGGGTTAGGTCTAAATTTGCCTAAAGGTGGTGCTCTCCATCCTGTTCATGGTTGACTGCCCACATCTTCTCGTCACTTTCCATGACCCTCACTGTTTTTCCATACAATAACATGGGGAATTAGCAGATATAAATTTAACCTCTCTATATGTTGTCAAATAAGTATTAAACTTTCATTTTATCCCACCTGGGTGCATTTTAAAGATAACAATATGTACTTCAGGTAGATTAGAAGATGATAATTCCAAAAATCTTCCTCATATGCCGGGTGAAACTTTTAGGTTCACTGCAATGTGATGGGCTTTGCTGACCTACCTGACCTCAAATGGCATGGGTTGCTAGGTGTCACAAACGTGCACCATGGGAGCAAAAGGCTGTTTGTCAAGAAATTAGACCAACTCAGATCACCCCTATTCACATTGCCTTCACAAACAGACCTAAGTCTGAGATGCTTGTGTTGAGTATATCCTGGGCTTTATGAAACTTGTCTGTTAGGTTCCAGCTGCTGAAATTTCATCTGGTAAAATGGACCTTGAAAACTATGTCCAACATGTTCATACAACTCTGGTTTCATGCATCTGTTTTTAAACTTGAAGACCAGTTCCATACTTCACTTCTGTAAGCAAGAGGTATATGAGTGAAAATTAATTATACTCTCATTCTGTTTCCCTTGAAACGTGAAAGGACATCCTTCTTAAAAGATAGGTCCTGATCATAAATTTTACCACAGCCGACTTGTTCAGTCAGCTGAGCCTATAGGATGGTCCACAATCTGAACAAAATTACGTTCTTCACCAAAACAGTTGGCCAGATTCTCTTTGAACTAAGCAAGGACATGCCTTGAGTCACTGAAGACCCAGGGTCTCTGCTAAGTTTGTTCAGCAGGATATGGTCCAGGGATTTTTGTATTTTTTTTGTCTTGTTTGTTTAGGTTTTTACATAATGATGAATGAGCATACATGTCAGCATGGTTACAATATATATACTGATGTAGGTATATGTATTGTAATCATCTGCAAATTCATTGGCCAGCTCCCTTTCAGATGTGGTGCCAATTTATTGCAGGTGGCTGTCTTGCTAAGCATATTGAACAGGTCATGCTTCAGAGATTTTTGATACATTTAGTTGGTTAATGTTTTGGAGAATTATTTAAAAAATCTAAAATGCTGTCGCCATTGGCTTTGAAATTGCAGGCAGACACTTAGTGGGACATTCTCATTTTCTGATTTTTAACAAATGTTCACAATTGTGTAATCTGTAAGACTAGTGTATGTTAGCATGCTGAATATTGAGATACAGGCTACATGTATGTTGAGGTAATTTTCCTGAATACTGTACACCTCATATCCACTTCAGACTGGTGGGGATGTATCTTGGCAGAAACTAGGGGACTATTAAGTAAAGTAAGCTGGGTCACTTACTTCCTTATAATATCAGCTGTGAAGATATTTTTATAGCTGTTCATAGATACATTATCAAAACAGCTAGATTTGATACCTGATTTCTACAATATTTAATATTGCATGCAGTGCATGGCTACATAATTAAAGGGGTGACTCCAACCACCCTCTCTACCTGTGAACACAGACCATGCTGTGTTATTCTTCCAGTCATGTGGCTTGCCACTCTATCTGTCATTGTTATTGTAGCGTTTTTCTTTGCATCAGTCCTAAGTGTTGTCAATCATCCTCAATTTCTCTCTTATGTGTGCAAGAAGGATTAATATAGGGTGTTTCCTAATTGTGTCAATAAAATATGTTTAAAAACCAATATCAGCTGTGCTCATCTTTGGTCAGTTCACGCTGCAGCCAAAGGTCAACTCCGGTCAGATGAGGCTGGGTTTTATTGTGGGTTGAATGTATCTAGGTCAGCTAAGGGTGGGGTATCAAACAAGCAATGTAGAAGAACAAGCACACAGTGCCAAGTATGTATGTCTCTGACCATCCTGGATATATGAATACTCACTTGTAACTTCTGCATGGTGCCTTTTGTCTGTTTAAAGTCCTTTATAAAGCAATATTATAAGTAAAATAGACATCAGTGCAACTAGAAATCCATGCTCAACAAAATACTAGTTGGAAGGAGAAAAGTTAAGGTACATACACATGGAAGAAAAGAACATGTTGATCAGGCAAGAATCTAGATCAACCTGCTGCATACACTGTGATGATAGTATCAAGTAGAGGCTATGGCTATCAAGTTTAGAACTTGAATATATATATATATATATATATATATATATATATATATATATATGAGATTATCACTCTGTGCGATGAGAAAGACAACAACAAGACAAGGAGAGCTAAATACAAATGCTGGTCTTCTAGAAATTTATGAATTGAAATGTTTGACAACACAGTAGAGACAGTGACTACTTTACACATACCCACAAATTAAAAAGATCTTCACATGAGTAATTATAAATAATAACAAATTCAAATGGAATGAGAAACTGTAAGACTCATTTTGTTGTAGGACATAAAGACTGATTCAATTTCCTCCAAAATGTTACCAAATATGTTTACTTGCTATGTGTGAAGACACTGTCTGCAGCTTTGTTGTGCCTGTGGTTTCCTCTCTTGTGCATCATTTTATTCTGTAATTTGCAGACACAACCCCAAACATAAGGCAGAGAGACAGGAAGCAACTCTGTGGGAGATTCCATTTGTCAAAGAGTGGCTTAAAGACCAGTAAGTACAGTGCATGGAATACATAAACATCTTACGTGGCTGAGAGGAACTTTCCATTTTTCTTTCATAAGGGATCACTGTTGGGGGGAAAATGAGAAGTGACCAAAGGTCACAAATGATTTTCCCACCAACAACGATCACAATTTTATTTTTCATTTAAATGGGTATTCATAGCAAAATATGTGGCCAAGGCCTACTTTCAATACTGACCTGGTGTGCCATGTTAACATTGGTGATAATTGTTCCATGTCAAGTAGAATCAAACCTCCCTTGTGCACATTGGATTTTGTCTAAAATGTGAAAGGTCAATGTCACTGATGCAGGTGCATCCCAATTTGCTGCTAGCAAAATTTTGATCATGTGATCTACAGTGAGTTACTACTTTTGAATTTTGATCTAGAAAATAAAATCCCCCCCCCCCCCCCATATAGCATAAAACGTGTTTGCAAAGAATAGTAAGCTGATATAGATGTTTGCCTGTCGCAGCAGCTTCCTGGCATCTGTCCATCTGTTAACTACTGTGTCATGTCAGGGTTTTTACTTGCAGTACACTGTCAATACATAAAATCAGGAATATTGTACTTTGTGTGTGTATGTGTTTTTTGTGTTGTTTTTTTTTTTTCTAAAAACTAATTTCAATAAGCATATTAGTTGTGAAATTAGCCTAATTACATAATTGACTAAGAAAATTATATGGCAAGAATCACAAAATTTGCATAATCATAAAGATTCTACCAAAAACATTTCTCATGTAAAGGCTTGCAATAATGTGCCTTAACCCTTAAAGTGCTAATCACTGCTATAGCTGCTTTCTCATTACCATTAAACGTATAATGGTAAAAAGAGTCAAATTCCTCATGAAGATACCTTTCATTCAAATACCAGCAAGCCTTATCTGAAGCCAAAAAGAGTCTTAGTCAACAGCTTTCCTCGGGACACTTTGTGCGAGGAAAGCTGTTGACTCAATCTTAAATCAGCACTTTAAGGGTTAACTCATTCCACCCTGATAGAAGACCGAGTCAACAGCCATTCTTGGGGCACTCTGGGTGCAATGCAGCCAGGGCGAACAAGGAAAGTTGTTGACCATGGGCATATAATTTGGAATGATCTTCCATGCAAGTTTCATCCCAAATTTTGAAACAATCATATCTAAATTAGTAAACTACAATTAGCAGAAGACATTTAAATATTAGAGGGGAAAATGTCATTAGGGTGGAATAAGTTAACTAAATGTGGCAGTTCTAGAGAAGGTAAATGATCCATATTACCAGCTTTGGTAAGCATCCGAAGTGAGCCAAACAAAGTTGTTGACTATGTTTAGAGACAATTAGGCCTACTTGTACAATTTTTCATATTTTGTGCTATTTCCCAATAAAAAGACAAAAAAAAAAAAGGAAAAAGATGGAGATATATTTATTGCTATAAAAAAGCCATGCCACTATCAATTGATTCTGTCTGCTATGTCAACTTTGTGGTCACTGGTGAGACTGTCCAGTAGTCACCAGATCGCAAGAAAAGAGTCAGCCGACATTAGTGGCAGACACTTGCACGTTTTGTCCTGCTCATGTTTCTGCTACCCCGTGTGGGGGAAAAATGTGCAGCAGCATGACATGGGTAAACATCCACAGGAAGATTTTAGACCTAATATACACAAACCTGCAAAAAATACATGTGCATGCTGTTTAGAAAGATAATGTTTTGATTGATCATGTCTACAGTGAAGTAAAAAAAAAAGAGAAACTTATGCACAATGCAAATTTTGCAGCAACAACTTCTGATGACTGCTGGTGCCATATTTAAGTGGTAGAAAAAGCACCAGGACAATGGAAGGCTTTACAAAGATGTACAGTCACACAACCTTGTCACACACAGTCATGCAACCTTGTCACACACAGTCATGCAACCTTGTCACACACAGTCACGCAACCTTGTCACACTATCTGATGGGATGTATTTCATCAATATGAATGACAAGGTGCATAACAAGTCAATGCCATGTCATTCAGTTACAAAAAAAAAAAAAAAAAAAAACTATGAATGAATCACCCAAGGTGTGTGTGTGTGGGGGGGGGGGGGGTTGAGAGGTATCTTTATTCAAAATAAGGCATGAACATATTGATGTGATTAGGTAGTCCTCTGAGTTCCCATATTATTATATGTGAAAGGATTTGTAGCATTGTCAGAAAAAATCACACTCACTTCAGGCCTAATTTAGGACAAAAGGCTTTGCATGCCATTGACATGTCTGTGTAGCTGCCAAGTCTGGACCTAGAGGGGCAGGTCTGAGGCATTACACACACATGCAGTTGAAAGTCCTGGAAAGTTGTCATGCACAATCTTTGAACTCTGACCAAAGAGAAAATATGGAATTGAAGTGAAAACATTGTTCCAGTGTCTGGGCATACAGAATGATAAGATGTCTGTACTTCAGAGTATGCACATATACTTTGCATCAATCATTCAATGTCTGTAACAATCTAAATGTTTAAATTACAGATTGAGACATCTTATGCATGCAAAGTGCTTTTTTTTTTCAAAATACAGGATAAGTCAATAAAATATATGAAACAGTTTTTGTCTTTGTCTTTATATGCTGTAACTGCAAAAAGTTGAAAATAATTAAAATGACCAATGAAAATACTATTTCTCTGAAAACCAGGTTGCTACTCTGTGAAGGTGAACACTGAAAGGATTGAACCTGTCATATTCTGTGCACTGACTGGAGCAGGATTCACATCAAAACTGCTGTGTAAAATTGAACATTTGCTGCAGGGAATTATCTGGCTGCTGTTGAGATGTGCGTTGTTCAAGTCTGATTCTTTGTAAAGTTGTTTCAATCAGTCAAATGCCATTGAGCTACTCATATTGAAACACTCATATTGTCCCTGTTCTGGTGGCCACTCCTGCCACAGGTAACTAATGTTTTTTTTTTTTTTTTTTTGTGCAGTCCAAGGCCACCATTACCACTGTCTCTGATCTGGACAGAGGAGGAAGCTACACTGAGGATACAGTCTTTCTGGAGAGGATTCAAGGTCAGTGTTCTTGGCCTTATTAACTCTTTCAGTGCCAACTGTGACTTAAGTCAAACTGCTTAACACCAACTGCTCTCAATTATAATAAGGCTACCAGATTCAGGACTGTTTCTTGTAAAAAGGACCTTTCATTCTAATACCGGCATGCCCAAAGTTACAGAGAATGTAATAATCCAGGTCAACAGCTTTCCTTGGCATGCTTTGGGCACAGTGTTCCCAAAGCATGCCAAGGAAAGCTGTTGAACAAATCCAAAATGTGTCACTGAAAGAGTTAAGATTGATGACAAGTAAAGCAGATCATAGTGCTTTTCTGTTAATCAACGAAGAACTTTCACACATGAATATTGTACATTGGATGCTGGTGAGGACTCATGAGATTGGTGATAAGTATCATAAGTGTGTTGAACTACAGGGTAAGCAACAACAAACAGCCCCCAGAATTTTGAAAAGATTGTAACATTCGTCACCAAGCTGTGGAGGGATCCATTTGCAACAATGTGCCACAGAATATGATTACAGGTACAATACAGCTTACGCCAAATGGATCGTGTCGGCTAGCCTGTATTTTCAGGCTAGCCAATTCTGGCACAAAGTTAGGCATGTAATTGGCAAGATATGTGTGCCACTGGTGTGTTCAAATATGCGTGCATTTGTTTTCAAACATTCCATTGCTTGTGCGCCATTCTTCGCATCGGGTGACTGGCGTGCAACTAAATACCATAAACTAGACCCATGGTGCTCAGTGCATGCACCCGGCACTTCAGCCAATGCAAAAACCAGTGCGCCAGAAAGCTTGACTTGTGCGCATTACAGTGCCAGCATGATCTGCCGATCATTGCATTATCCGCATGATTTTCCACTTGATGTCATCCCTGATTTTCATCATTTTGCTCAACTCTTTGAGTGGCAGTCACTTCTAATGCAGTGCTGACAATTTGTGGTCCCCCAGTGCCAGGCATGGTATTTGTAGTCCTCAATACACATACCTGTTCTGCAGTAATTTGTTTGAAATGACTGTTACCAGAGGCAACTGATTTCCACAGCATCAAATCTTCTTATTGCCTATTGTACATGTTATTCAAAATTAGCGGTAAGGTTTGTTGAAGGAAAAACTGATATGTTTGGCACTTTTGGCAAAAAAAAATGCCTTGGATGTGCAAATGAAGTCTGGGACTAAGATGTTGCCTTCATCAGTGCCAAACTTCTGTGAATATCCTTCCATATATTTTGCAATCATAACAGAAAGCTTCAGAAGAACAAACTAAGTCCCAATCGTATGAAAATATAAAATTTTTATGCCCCCCTTCGAAGAAGGTGGGGCATATAGCGTTGCACATGTCGGTCGGTCGGTCGGTAGACTGTGGTTTCCGCACAATGACTCAAGAAGTTTTTAAGCTAGGACTTTGATACTGTATAGGTGTATTATTCTAGTCAGGCTAAGTTCGAAGATGGGTGACCTTGACCTAATTTCCAAGGTCACAGTGGTACCTAAGTTAACTTTGGTTTCCGCACAATAACTGAAGAGGTTCTTAAGCTAGGACTTTTGTATTGAATTATAGTCCATATTTAGGGCTGGGCGAAGTTCGAAGATGATTGACCTTGACCTCATTTTAAAGGTCACAGAGCCGCTTTACTGAATATGGTTTCATGCTTTCTGCATGATAACTTATACCTTGGAGCTAGAACTTTTGTATTGCACAGCTTTATGGTTCTCTGTAAGGGCTAGGTTGATTTTGAAGATGGGTGACCTTGACCCAGTTTTCAGGGTCACAGAGAGATTGTAGTTGGACTGTGGTTTCCACGCAATAACTCAAGAAGTTTTTGAGCTAGGACTTTGATACTGTACAGGTGTATCAATCTAATCAAAAGCTAGGCGAACTTTGAAGATGAGTGACCTTGACTTAATTTCCAAGGTCACAGTGGTACCTGAGTTAACTTTGGTTTCCGCACAATAACTGAAGAGGTTTTTAAGCTAGGACTTTTATATAGCACAGGATTATAGTCCATATTTGGGGCTAGGCAAAGTTTTAAGATGGATGACCTTGACCTCATTTTAAAGGTCACAGAGCCACTTTACTGAATATGGGTTGTTACTTGAGTTAACTTTGGTTTCCACATGATAACTGAAGAGGTTTTTAAACTAGGACTTTTATATTCCACTGGATAATTGTCTGTATTCAGGTCTAGGTCAAGTTTGAAGATTGGTGACCTTGACCTAATTTCAAAGGTCACAGGGCCATTTGGTTGAATACTGTTTCTGCATGATAACTTGCATTTTAGAGGTAGCACTTTTATATTGCACAGCTTCATGGTTGCCTATAAGGGCTAGTTTGAATTTTTGGAACGGTGACCTTGACCCAGTTTTGAGGGTCACACACAGACAGTAGACTTCCTTTTTTTGCGCAATAACTGAAGAAGGTCAACTGAAAATGAGTGACCTTGCCATAATTTCCAAGGTCATAAAGCCACTTTGCTGAATATTGTTTCTAAATGATGGCCAATTTTTCAGCTATAACTTTTATATTGCCCAGGTTTTTAGTTGTTTTTTAAGGGCTAGGTTAAAGTATAAAGATATGTGACATTGATGTATGATCAACCTTCACTAAGTTTGTAAGGTTACAAGTGCCCCTTCTACCACTATCAATAGGGTAGCGAGGGCAAGGGTAATGAGGGAGGGGGGCATCTATGTTTTACAAACATATCTTGTTTACACTTCAACAGCTGTTGACCTGTGGTATTCTCTCTGGAACTATAGGCTTGCTTTAGTGGTTCCTTACTGTCCTATGTATTAGTGTAATTTATAACAGATCGCCAGTTCAAGCTCTTCGTAAATAAGTTTAGGGCCACATACCACAAAGCTCACCTTGTAGTGCCTGGTTTTTCTCATACCAGCAGGCGCAATTTAAAGTGCCTGTTTTTTCACACAGCAACAAGCTCAGGTTAATGTGCCTGGCTTTTCACATAGATGTAGGAGCAGGCTCAGTTTAAAGTGCTTGGTTTTTCACATAGCAACAAGCCCCGCTGAAAGTGTCTGGTTTTTCGCAAAGTTGTGCAAACTATGTTTATTGTGTGGTTACAGGTGAGATGTGAGCCAGAGATTCAAGAACTTAGACAGTGGCAGCGAGAATTGAGGGAAGAAAATGAAAACATCAATGAAAAAGTGGACACATTTTGGGCTCAGCAAATGCCAGATGGAGATGAACTGTCTCCCAATGCATCTCAGGAGCTGCTTACACAGAATGAGGAACTGCCTGGACCAGTGACATCATCGGCACAACAGGCACACAACCAAGAGAAGGTTCAACCTCCAACTGACAAACCTAGTGATTCACCAGTGGCAGACACTACTTGAGCTGTCGGGACTCCTCATCTTCATGTTATGCTATTTTGGAGGCACACCTATGTACAGCAGCACTCAGTGGATGCTGATTTTGGGAAGGATACAACATAAAGAGAACACTGTCTAAGCTTGGTGCACCTTTGTTCGATTCATCAACCATGAAACCAATTACATACAACTTTAATTTCTCATCTATCAGCCAAAACATGGCTGCAGGAAAAAATAATGGAAGCAATAAGGGGGTTTGAGTTGAAATTTGACGTAAAATTTCAAAAATTCACACTGACTATAGCCACTTTAGGACTGGAAAAACTAAATTCATGGCAGACCAACTACCATGTCTGACACAGGTGGAAGGGCTGCTGTGGGTAACTCCAACCAAATATCTGAGTGCAACCATACATAGCTAAAGACAAAGTAAATATGCAAAATCAAAATTAGCTTGTGAGTACATAAATACCCCACTTGTAAACTGTAAGTTAAGTGTGTAAATATGAAGGGAAATGGATCTTATTTAAAGTGCTGGTCCCTATTCACCCATTCCCTTGAAATGTAATCAGCTGTAATGAGAGAAGCTTTCAGTTCTGATATACATACTGTAGTATTTCCAAGTTGAGCTATTGACAGTTCCTCGGGTAGTTTGCAGACCAGAAAGGCCGACCCACAATAAATCATTTTGATTGTCTCCATCCACTATTGAGTGTGAATATGTATATGTTGATTAAATGAAACAATTTGTATAAATGTAAATATGTATATACTGCCAAATACTGTATTTCAATGTAAATAAACATCTTCCAAGTATAAGATGTTTACAAGTGTACTGTTGTGCTAGTGTTGGAACTTGCAATGTCCGATTAGCATATACATTCAGGTAGAATATCACAGATTTTATTAGAAAGCCAAGCTGGGTAGTGATTTACCTGGTACATACGTGTGAATTTGTGTCATTCAGTGAATTATCCATAATGACAAACAAGTTCAATGATATTACCAAAGATATTATTAATTTGTGTCATTACAGTGTGTATTTCGTAAAAGGTAGACAAACAAGATCAATAATATTACCAAAGACATTTTTAATTTTTGTCATTACAAAGCAATATTCATAAAAGGCAGACAAAGAAGTTCAATGATATTATCAAAGACTTTTTTTTTATTTTTGTCATTACAGTGTGTTATCCATAAAAGGCAGACAAACAAGTTCAATGATATGCTTAATTTGTATGAACAACAAGATATGTGGCATTCCATGAGGTGTGAAGAGTGATCCTGGTGTCGGGACATTGCTACACGTCTCTGTCTAACCTCTCACTATAGTTGACAATGTTTGGCTGCAAGATGAAGTTATGACAGTACACCACTACATGTCCTTTACTGGTCAGACAGTACACCACTACATGTCCTTTACTGGTCAGACAGTACACCATTGCATGTCTTTTATTGGTCAGACAGTACACCATTGCATGTCCTTTACTGGTCAGACAGTACACCACTACATGTCCTTTACTGGTCAACTATAAAGGACACCACTACATGTCCTTTACAGGTCAGGGCCAGGACAGGCTGCCCCACTACTATTGGTTGTCTCCAAAAGTCCATAGTGAAGTGCCAGTTGAGCTTCCTTGATGGGGGTGGGGGTGGGGGGTGTTAAAACTGACCCTGACTGCATGAAAACGTTAGTCACGTCCACAATGCATCAGGAATGTCGACAGAAGTAGGCACTGTGTCTTTTCTTGTTAAATATCCCTTGACCTCTTGTTTCTGCATTGGTCTGACCTTCAGGTATTCATTTTGTCAGTGACCACAACAATACTTCCTTGCAAATCCATTTTGAAAGCTGTCCTGTCTTTTCCAAGAAGGATGATCCATGTTAAACTGACATGATACGTGATACTTCTGGAGAATTGGAATAAATGCAAAGTTTCTCCTTTGACGTAAACAGCTACAGTACATGTCCTTTACACATACAGAGCCAAGTACCTCCACTGTAGCCATCATCTCTTGTGCCCTCCATCCTCGACATAGTTGTTCAACATTAAGACTGTTGTCCTGATTACTTTCTTCCATCAAAAGTATGTTTGACAGCAGTGAAACCAAAACTTAGTTTGTATGGCATGGCATGGGGAATTAATTCTCGCATACCTGAAGCATTTTACCCAATGTCTCGCACACCTTGCATTGTTACACAGCCAAATAAAACTGCACCCTGCCCATATGAGACAGCTCAAAAAACAGTATTTCTGAGAGGATGGGTGCTAAGGGACCTTCCAGCTCTAGCAAGATTCAAGAGGCATCTGGCTGTCTTGCTGATGCCAGCTTCCTGTACCATTGTAGAGAAGCAAGGTTTTACACTTGCCTGTATAAAAAATTTACATAATTTGAATGTTGAACAAATGTTGTATATATCTTAATCAGTTCGTGGTAGCAGGACAAGGCTATGCCTTTTGACTACCCTTTCATTGCATTTTTTGTTTCACTTTCATTATGTACTGGCCTATCATGAAGAATAGAGAAGAATTTGATTTGATTTTAAATCTAGAAGGAGGCCGGTGCTGACCATCACAAGTGCTAGGGCAAGACGTCCAGGGCCTTGATAGTCATTACCACTATCACTGAGCCCTGCCTTATACTGCATCGGTCACAGCCATACTGTCATGTTAAGCTACGTACTCACTACACTTAGCAAAAAGCTCATTAATGTCAAGTCTTCAGGTGTGCTTTCTCTGCAAATCCCTGAACGCTTGCTCTGTTGAAAGCCCAATATTTATTTATTTATTTATTTATTTATTTATTTATTTATTTATTGTCAGTCTGTCTGTTTATTTATTTATTTATCTATTCATTTATTTATTTATTTATTTATTTGTTTATTTATTTATTTATGAGGATGAGGCTTGCGCTATGGGCCTGACTTCTTGAGTTGCTGCAGAAAGGGTGCAATAGAACAAGATACCCCTCGTGGTGCCAAAAAGAATGAACCGAGACGTCGGTAATATACATGTACGCGATGGGCTTGAAACAGTTCATGGCTGAGGACCGTAGACAGACGAAGTGGCAGCCACGTAAGCCATGCTGAGGACGGGAGACAGCAGGATGCCCATGGTTTGACTGTCCTAATGACAATCTCTAGGCAGTAGGAATAAGAATGCAAGCTTACTGTGGAGCTGTACTGACAGAGGTCCACAAGTGTTAGTCTGGAGCAGCGTTGGAAGGGAGAGGGGAACAGTCTCATCATCATAAAAAAAGAACAAAACAGGATACTTTTGCAGTTGGCCTTCCTATTTAATTTCCAATTTTCACCGTTTTGAATCATAATGCCCGATGCCAATTGACACAGAAAGAATATGTTCTGTAAAACGTAGTTTTGGGTTCTATTTTCAATGAAAATGCACGAGTTACATTCAAAGACCACTCATCGTATTATTTAAGAGATTTTGTCAGTATCCTGTGGTAAATACATGTACAAAAATTGTTGACTTGATTATTTAAAGTTTACACAGCCACGTACCTCTTGCCGTCAGCATGCTCATTGTATGTTTGTGAAAACGATAAGCTGTCCACGAGCAAAGTCGGAGGAAAAATACAATCGGTCCTGGATGCAGCAACTGATGCCGAGTTAATTCATTTAAGGGTAACGACGTGGCAACTTGTGAAGATACTGACGAATCCTCATTATGTCCATAAGACCAGTACACTTGTACAAGAATGCTACATCAATTTCAGAGTGTAAACGTGACTTGGGGCACTGGACGTAAGAGCAATGGCCCATTTGTCTCAATTGTTAGCAGACATGCAGCATCTGTATCCCCAGAGACAAAAAGTACAATGTAGGTTTCATGAACAGACATAAACTGTGTACATTTAGTTATCCCCAGAGACAAAAAGTACAATGTAGGTTTCACGAACAGACATAAACTGTGTACATTTGGTTACAGAATTCAGGTAAAATGGAAATGGTCCATTTTAGTTTCGTGGCATAGAAATAGTGTATAATTTTCATAAGTACCCTCTGGTGGTTTTCCTGTTTAGCAATAAAATGCAAACAGGGATCTCTAACTATGCACTTTAACCATTTTATTTATTTGTTTATTTATATATTTATTTATTTACTGTTATTATCATTATAATTATTATTAGTAGTAGTAGTAGTTGTAAAACTTAAATGACCAATTCGGAATATATATATATATATATATATATATATATATATATATATATATATATATATATATATATATATATATATATATATATGTATACATACATACATACATACATACATACATACATACATACGTACGTACATACATACATGCGTACATACATACATGGAATCTCTTGTTGACAAAAGCACCAAACTTGGAAACTGTTGACTTTTCCTTTATAAGACCAATTCATGAAAATGGTTGTGAAATCTGGGCAGCCGCACACGGTCTAAGGAACACATGCTGGAGCGTGTTAAGCTGTCTGCAGCCTCAGTTGTAATTGGTAGAAACTGGGTACCTCTAATGAGCAGCTCTATTTGGAAACACGGTGTGAAAACCCGAAGCAGTGACGTAAAAAAACAAACCTAATATTAGGGTCCAAAATATTTTACAACGAAGTTCCTCAGTACCTCACTGATATCCCTAACGATTTAAGAAGTACATATATTACAAGGATCAGTCAAAATATTACTTTGGTGCCAGGGCAGCCAAGTTTGTGAATTCGTTCTTTCCCTTCGCTATTCGACTTGGGAACAATTTCCCGTTGCATAAAATGCAAGCAGATCATATCCCTACTTGCATAACACATCTTGATTAAAAAAACAAATAATAAAAAAATAAATAAATAAAACAACTTTAATTCAAATTCAAAATTCTGCATTTGGGGGAACCGTTGTACTTCTATACTACAGTCATGCTTTTGAATGGATTGCAGCCGGCTAAATAACTACTTTCATAAGGTTTAATTACGTGAATCCAGCAGCAGCGACCGAGGTCACTCCAATTGGGACGTCCCCCACCCCTGTTTCTTTTTCTGTTCCATGCAGAACTCAGTTCGAATCAATTTAGATGAAACAGTCATTCGACTTGTCACACTCTTCAGTCTTATCTGTCACACTACACTTAGTTTCCTGTATTTCGCGAGTTCATATAGGGCTTTCCCCTGTTCTCCAACTGATGAACAAAATGAGTCTAAACTGTATTTCGTTTCTATATGTAGGAATTTACAACTGATTATATCAGTTACAATGTTTCTGTTCACATTTTGCGGCAGCGTGAACTGTCTGTTGTCGATTATCAATAATTTACTAATCAGTGGATTGCTGCAAGATTTTTCATTTCTATATACAAGTCACTAGTAAGGTACCTTTAATCATCTCCTGTCATAAAAGTAAGCAATAAAGCACTTTAGAGCGGTGATTTGTTACCGATTTCCTTTACAGGGCGCCCTCTTATGGTCAATTGATAGCGTTTTTGTTAACGTTGATGATCCAACGATTTTAAACTGAAAGTTACTAAACAAACTTGAAAATCAACATATTAACTTGTGTGTACATTGGTGAACTCTAAAAGTCATGGAGGTGAATGGTAAGTTGTTAAACTCAATAATCTGATGAAGTTATACGACTTGATAGAGCTGCGGCAAATGGGACCATACTCAGAAGTGCTTGTTTGTGTGTTTTAATGTTCTATCTTTGTAACTTCGTACATACCGGAACTTGATCAGCAACTCCCATATGTTGAACATGTTAAACTTAAAGTGAATTGTAAGTCAATTATCTAAGATCAGTTGGTAACAGTAGCTAGACAACTTGTTTCTTCGATAAGTTATTTTGCTGTCACAGTTTTCCTCAATATAATCCTGGATGAAAGTACTGTGCTAGTGAATTTTGCAAGAGTGAATTATTTACTGATTTGCGTGTAAAATTTCCTCCCATGTGTTGTCGGTGAATTATTCGTCGTTTTCAAAAGAATTTGATTGAATTTTTTTTTTTTTTTGCATTTACTTTATACAGATTCAAAATATGCCAACACTTGCTCATTACTGAACTATGGCATTTTACATTGGTTTACAAGATACCACATTTTGCTTTGCTTGCTCATAAAAGAAATTGCACCTACCAGGAGGTGCTTTGTTTTGTGATACATATGCAATGGTAATGGACTTTCTCTACGGAAGCAGAACCGATTCATTTGCAAGGAGTAAAATTTAGGAAGCAATTCTGGAACGAAAATCATTGCTCCACATGACCTTTGGCCATATGAGTTTGTTTGACGTATTGCACAAAGTGGAATGTAATTTATAAGAGTTTACTGGAACTCGCAGCCTAGCAACATGAAAGAGGACTCCAAGTAGGTGTCAAGATGTAATCTGAGAGTGGCTTAAAGACATGTCAGCAACCACTCAGACATCTCCGGTGTTTCATCTACAACAATGTAAGTTGAAACGTGTCTGCATGCGCTTCTAATGAGTTTGATCACCTTGAAATGACTTTGTTTGGGCAAAATGTTTATAGTTATAATTTGGAGCCTCAAAAAAAAAAACAGATCAGTGACTTTGTAATGTTGTCATATTTACGCAGTTGACTTGCTGATAAACATACACAATTCATTTTGATCAGATATTGCTGGTTCTCAACAATTTGCAGCAGTTTACAGTGCCTTTTAGAAGACGATCCAGATCAAGCAACGGAGACATTCTGACCTGACCAGGAAGGCCATTTAAGATGCTCTAAGGGTGAAATCATAACTAGAAAGGAAGATTTGTTTCAAGGTAAATCTGTCTGTGTGCCTTGCAAAGTTGTAAATATTAAATGGTACAACTTTTGTGCTTTGTTACTTCACATTCCATTATGCTTATGGCTGGATGAAAATCTCCAAGTCCAAATGACGTTGACCTTTGACCTTTAACCTTTACAGGTTACACGTAAGTTGCAAAAATGCATAGTGTTACAATAGCCACAATTCCAGTCCAACATGATTAGAATTGGATGGAAATTGGCCGAGTTATGGTTAGGTGAAACTTTCAAAGGTCCAGATGACATTGACCTTTGACCTTTTTGGGTCGCATGTAATTTTCAAAATGTGTAGTGTTGCAATAGCTACAATTTGAGCCCCACATGATCAAAGTTGGATAAAAATTGACCAAGTTATGGCTAGAAGAAAGCCACCATCGAAAATGGCCTTTAACATTGAAATGACCTTTGACCTTGAGATGACCCCTACCTGAAGTGAACCTTGACCTTTAAAATGTTATTTTTACCTAAAAATTGGACTTTCACCTTGACATGACCTTGACATTGGAGATGACCTTTGCCTTGCTATGATCGAACTCCTATACATTTGGAACTATATCTACTATAGTATACAAGATATTGAAGATTTAATACTTTAATTAGCTCTAATTTGCATAATTTTGAAAAGTATGACCTCTCATTGTAAAAAGGCGAGACTTAAAAAGTGTTCAGTGTTACAATAGCTACAATTTGAGCCCAACATGATCAAAATTGGATAAAAATTGACCAAGTTATGGCTAGAATAAAGCCACCGTCGAAAGTGGCTTTTGACCTTGAAATGACCCTTGACCTCTACTTAGAGTGGTCCTTGGCCTTTAAAATGACATTTTGACTTAAAACTGACCTTTGACCTTGATATGACCTTTAACCTTGACATAATCTTGACATTTGAGATGACCTTTGCCTTAATATGATTGAACTCCAATACACTCGGAACTACATGTACAATAGTATGCAAGATATTGAAGATTTAAAACTTTAATAACCCCTCATTTGCATAATTTTGAAAAGCATGACTTCTCATTATAAAAAGGCCAGACTTCATCTATAGAAGTATAATTGTGTCAAGTTTGGAGTTTCTACGTATAATACTTTTCAAATGAAATGTCGGACAAATTTGCCGGGAAAGAAAGAAAGAAAGAAAGATTTCCTAGAAAAACAATATGTCTGTGTTAGCACACAGACATAATAAATAAAATAATATGTTGTAGGCTTTAGAAAGTATCGAAAATAACGTCGGTGGATCAGGCAGTACATAGCACTTGGTCGATAGGTCCCTCTAGGGGCCATTTACTTGACCAGTCTAGAGGGTTGAGGCCGTACTACCTTGAACAAATTAACGAAATCATCTGCCGCATATCCTTTCTTTTTGCTAGACACTGTTCAACAAATTTAAGTATTGTTCCCAAGATTTTTATATGGCGCCCATGTGCGCATGCGCAGTAAGGGATGACGAAAAAAAAATCAACTTCCTTGGATGGATACTGAGTACTCTTCTGATTGGATAATTTACTGTTCTGTTATATCCTATGTACACATGTGTTTATGGTAAGAGCTCGCTAATACTCGCTAATAATACGAGGACATTTGTAGTTATGGAATTAGTACAATATAACCATCATTTGTAGAGAAAAAGTGTTTTAGTTGTGTCCAAATGTGTTGCCGCAGATAAACAGCCTGTTGACACTGATGCTGTAATAATATGTTGTAGGCATAGCGTAAGATGCGAGCGTCAGCATTACAAAGTATTGATAATAACGTCAGGGGATCATACAGTACATAGCACCTGGTAGTTAGGTCCCTCTGGTGGCCATTTACTAAACCAGTCTAGCAGGGCGAGGCCGTACTACCTTGAACAAATGAACGAAATTATCTGCCGTATATAGCCTTTCTTTTTGTCAGACACTGTATTGTGTATTTTTGCCCAGAACCACTTCCTAGTAGTCATTACCCTATTCCGCAGTCCGAACTCTTGACTCTCCATAAGCGAACCTGTCCCTGTCTAACCTATATACATATGGAATTACTATTGTCCATATTGCACACGTTCCTCTGTAAAATTTTGACATAGGCTGTATCAGCTCAAATAAATTAAAGGGTCCTCAGCGGGTAACTACTGAACATGTTTCGGAGCCTAGTAATTTTCCCAAGAATTTTATATCGCCATTGAACTGGTGCCGTATCCTGTGGCCGAGACGTAGCGCGTACGGAGAGTGATTGTTGGATTGTTGCGCGACAACACCAAAATTGGAGCAGGCTTTGGCAACATGGCGTTTTGGGGCCCCTGGGGGATAAGTGTGACTGGAAGTTGCGATCTGGAAGGCCCCGAGAGCGACCTGGTGACCTTACAGTGTGTCGCTACTGCCTTTGCCACTGCCTTTCTTTCACCCCTGCAGAGTGACAAGATCAAACAGTGGGGGCACGGTATGACTGCATGCTGGTAACATATTGATCCGCATAGAGACAGCCGTGTCAATGTATGCAACAATGTATTCACCCGGCTATGGTTGTCCAGAATGCAGATATAGTTGCAAGTACTATACGCAATATGCATATTAATTTCCCACCACAAAAGCACCGGTTTGACGCCTGGCGATCACGGGGGACGTGCACTGTCACAGACAGGCCATGTGCTCATTTCTCACGAAATTAGCATTTTTGAGAAATCTAAATTCACAAATGCCAAACTGGTATTCTTCTAGTACTTCCCGAGCTATACATAAGAAAAAATTCCATATGCCTTTGATAAGTATTCTGTATTTCCAAAATATCAGTAATATCCCGCTTGTCCCACAGGTACCGACCCGTATCTCGCCATATCTCACCAAGCGAGACTAGCAAATCAGGTATGCAGCTGGGGCTGGAACCTAATATGCATATCTCCTATTGAAATACACTGAATAAATTTACCTGTGGAATATTAATAATTTTGGCCTACAAGTACACTAGAAAGATTTTCTAAGCTTAATTCAAATGTTAACAGCATTAATATCATATTGCATTCCATGGATGTTTTGAGGGGTTCACGCGCCATCATTCAGAACAATGATTCCTTTCCGATCTACTGACCGGAACTGTATCAATGCAATGTTCAGAATACTGTCTTTTATTTCAAAATTCTGTAATGCACATTAAAATCATTCTGTAAGCTTAATTTGAATGTGAACAGCAATGATGACATCCTGCATTTCGTTCATGTTTTAAGGGTTTATATGTGCCTTCATTCAATAGAATGATCCCTTTCCGTACAATCGACTATAATGGTGCAATGCTCCATACACATGTACACACCGTTATTTGAAAAAATCGGTAATGCACATTTGGCACTATGTTTCAAACGTTTTGATAAAATTACAAATGCTGCCCTTCCTCTGTGATTATTACTCTCAAATCAAACAAGCTGTTAGTTTTGGCACATAATTGTTGGACAACCATGGTGAACCAAACCTGCAAATATTCATACATTCTCCGCAGACAGTGTTTAATTATACAGAGACAATTTGTAATTCTCTGCAGGCAGTTTCTGGTTGTCGGCAGGGAGTCTATATACAATCTCCGCAGAGAGAGTTTTTAATTCTGTGTAGAGAGACTTAAATTCCCCTACAGAGAGTTTTTAATTCCCTGCAGGGAGTATTGGGCATAAATAGCAAAGATATTTTGCCTGAAACTGTGCAGAGAGTTTCTAGTTCTGTACAGCGAGATAATAAATTACTGCAGGAAGTTCCATGCATAAACCCCCGGCAGGAAATTAAAAACTGTTGGCAAGAGATTTAAAACACTTTGAAGAGAATTATACAATCTGTGCAGGTGATAAAAATCTTTCTGCGAACCGTTTCGTGCATTAACTTCCTGCAGATAATTCAAACAGTCGCTGCAAACTTTAAAATTGTCCAGAAAATTGAAAACACCTCGTGCCATAGACGTCGGTCTCTGTGCTGAACCATTTAACGTCTTAGTGAACTTCTGTACCTGCATCGTAATACGGTGGATGTGAGTTTCGAAACCCGGCCTTACGCCCTTTGTGAAAACTCGGTATATGATTTAAAACCCTCAATCATGAAGTCCACCATCTCCTACTCGTTGAACTGCTTGCTTAAGTCTTGTTTGACTACTGTGAAAGCCTCGATGACGTTGATGGCAAAGAAGTGAGTGACAATGAAGGACATCACAATGGTGAAAAGGGAGAATACAATTGGTCCAAGCACGCCGCTTGCAGTTTTCACGCGCCAAAAATCAAATTTGTCTGAAAAGATACAACATAAATTGCTTGTTCAATTCTCCAGAACGTGCGCTGAAAGTTAACATGAATGCACAAACATGGTGGGTTATTTGAAGAACATTATATGTTTTTAAAGTGGTTAGGTCTGCCTATGCGTAACTTATTGTGTACCCATCATCCGTGCGTGAGAGTACCTTGAGCTAAGGTTCAACTGTAGTTGCAGGTGTTAATATATAAACAGTATATTTGCATTACTTCTTGTGTCTCGTGTGTACGAAAAAAAAAATATGAATAATTTAATTATCGAAAGCCGACCGGCAGATAAGCCACTAATCAGATCACACGATACACTAGAGAGCTACTGAATGTGGAATGGAGGCGTTTTGAAGCATCGCAAATATACAGAAGCTCTATCACTCATGACGTAATAAACATACCACTCCTCCCCCAAAGACAGAGCAAAAGAAGAAAGACAAAAAGAAAGACAAAAAGAAAGAAAGAAAGATGGAGAGAGAGAAAGAAAAAAAGTAAGAAAAACAAAGAAGCATATTAAACTGACTAAACGTCACTTGTGATATTTATGGAGATCTCAAACTATCAATGAAGACATTTTCCTGCTACACATGAAAATGTCGTCACTAAATTTATGCAATAAATCCATTTTTTAACTGGGGTAATGTGATCTACTCTTTATATTATGACCTGTTGATGCTATTTACAGTGGCAGGGACTTTCAAAAATTTTATCACTTCACATGCGAAAGTTCTTCAAACAATGTCCCCTGTTCAAGAAATTAGCAAGACTTGATACAATACATGTTTGTCCCAGCTTAGGACAACCG